>CABHPQ010000917.1:0-41115 GCA_902168405.1 Peromyscus aztecus | reverse complement strand
GGTGGGATTTCAAGCTCAGGGAAAGGTGGGATTTCAAGCTCAGGGAAAGGTGGGATTTCAAGCTCAGAGACTGGTGGGATTTCAAGCTCAGGGATTGGTGGGATTTTAGGCCCATGTCATAGGGCTGACATTCTTGAAGCATCCCCGGCCTGCCCAGTCTAGAAAGAACCATGCAGTCTGGATCCAGCCAGGATCATTCAGAAAAATGACCCATTAGGAAGCCACAGCTTGTGTGCCCAAGCCCAGCCCAAATTCTCCAGGTAGGGGGGCCTGGATGGGCTCAACAGGTCCCTTTTGATATTGCCCTCTGATTCCTCAAGCTGTGACTGCTGGGCCATCCTTAATAAGGGCAGCTGGCCTTAGCTCTGAAAGTCCCTAATAATCTAAAACAATTTAGAATGAAAAGACACAGGAAATAGCACTGGTCTCAAAACTGACCCAGCATCTAATGTCACCAACATAGGGTTCCTTTCCTATTCCCACTCAGGACCTATGGAAAGACCTTGACCTAGCATGTGGCACACATTGGCTGAGCTTCCCCTAGAGGGAGTACTGTGGAAACTTAGACCAGGCTGACATGTCCTTGGCTTCTTCTGGATGTCTGGCCCATTGGAAGTGTTGGATGGATAATTCTGGAATGTATTTGTTGCTGGGGAAGACTCATTCTTTACTGAAGAGAATCAACATTTGGGTCCCTGAAGAACTGTGTGATTGTTTTTGAAAAGCAGGAATGGAAATTACTGACCTTCAAAGCAAATTTGAGCTGAGGGTGTGCCTGAAACAAAACACAAAAAAAGGAGGTGGGGGCTGTGAAGAGACAAGAAGGCCTTCCAGATTTGGGGTTGCACCCAGGAGAACCTCTCGAAGAGCCAAGAGGAGGTGGAGTTCAGGCAGGCTTGGTGCGAGTAACACCCGCTCTACCCCCTCATGGCCTCTTGGGGTGCTGCTGAGCAGTCAATCATCTTTTCACTGGAGCTGGCTTCCTCCAAGCTGCTTTCTCTGCACAGGGAGCCCTGGGGTCCCACAGGGACAGAATATGAGCAGGGCTCCAGTCAGCCAGGCCAGCAAAATGGTGCATGGTGGGTGGCTGGACAGCCACATTGATCCGTGGGGGAAGAGGAGGAGGACGTGGGCCAGCCTGCTGTGCTCAGCAGGTACCTCTCTCCCCAGGCCTGCAGGCCAAGCTGCCTATGCAGCCTTCAGAGGGTCTGTTTGCAATTACAGCTTGTTTTGATTATTAGGTCAGAATTTCATCTCCATGGGCTTGTGATAAAAGGCCAGAGCACAAGGGTGTTTGTCATTCCAGGCTTAACTCTCCCTCTCCTCCTCTGTGTGTGTGTGTGTGTGTGTGTGTCTGTCTGTCTGTGTATGCTCTGTGTGTGTGTGTCTGCTTTGTGTGTGTGTCTGCTCTGTGTATGTGTGTCTGTGTATGCTGTGTGTGTGTGTGTGTGTGCCTTTTCCTTGTTTAACCAACTGATTCAGTTCTTGGCTCCCAGAGGGCGGTGGCTGCAAGCGGCAGCCCAGAGACTGTGAATGTGGTGACCTTGTGCCACTGAGGGAGTGGGAGGCCTTGGCGGCTCCTTGGAGCCCCACCCGGGGAGGAGGTGGCAGTAGGCTGTCTTTTGACTCATCTCCAAGGGAGCTAGCTGCCAAAGCAGAGGACAGATGAAGAGGGGACAGGAGTAGGAGCAATCCTGCAAGCCCAGGCCTAGGAAGGACCTTGGAAGTCAATAGTCCCATCCCTAAAATGTGCTTTGTCGCCTCTACAGCAACCTCAGCAGACTGTCAGGCAATTTCTGCTTTCATTCCTCCCAGAATGGTGAGATCACCATCTTCCCATGCCACTTGGTTCACTGGATAGTAATTAATTCTCTCAAACAGCAGAGAGGGCCTCTAAGTCTTTGCTAGGCCAAACACAGGGAATATACCAGGGACTCATACTCTCCTGAGTCACTGTGGCGATTGATATGGATTCACAACACGCCCCCACGGTTGGGCATGGTTGCGCATGCCCGGCGGGACCTAGTCACTTCCGCCTAGTCATTTCCGGGACAAAAAGTCTCACGTGACCAGGACCCTGTGGCTTTGTGTGGCTGCGTAAAGCGCGCGGCACAACCACGTGATCTACGCGCATGCGTGGAATAGCCACATGGGCCTGTGTGTGCAGGTGCAGCCCAGCCTTTATAAGCCGGTGCCACGATTTCTGGCTCCATCTTTACTCATGTGTCTTTTCCACAGGCCTGTGCACCTCTGTCTCTTTACCTTATCTTAATAAAACTCTTGTTAGTGGATTCTGTCGTGTTTTGTGATGTTTCCTCGCAGGGTAAGAGCACCGCAAATAACCAACAGCGATCTGTGTGCAGTCCCGGAGCAGGCAGGAGTCCCCAGCTCCTTCCTCCCACGTACACACCTCTCTTTATGGAGGCTTCACTACTTCTAGGATGTCCCAACTCCAGACCTTCTTTGAGAACTGAAAACGAATATCACAGGGCATGGGTCCCCCTGAGCCACCATCCTTTCCTCACTATCAAAAAGGCTCCATTGATATTCCTAGGAACCCAAAGACTCTCAAGTGACAGAAGGCAGGGAGACAGAAAGGCAAAGAGACTGTGTTCCCTGTCCCAGAGTGGTCACCTTGGCCCTCCCTGCTGCAAGAATGGGTAGGATGAGGGACTGACCCCTGCAGAGTGGAAGCAGACAGAGATAGAAGGACAGACAGCGAGAATATGACAAGAGAGAGAGATAGAGTCCAAGAGTGACAGTCAGAAAGTAAGAGGAGAGCAAGAGAGACAGACATAGAGACAGATGGAGATGGTGAGAATAACAGGGAGACAGAGACAGCTTGAGAAGAGAGAGGGGAAGAGACGGACAGGCACTGGGCAAGATCAAGGTCTCCTGTAGACCCCTTGAGGGTTCATCCATAAAGAGCTTCTTTACCCACATCTGTATCATGTCGGTTCTGGAAGACACACTCTGTTCTCATTGGTAAGATAGATGACCCTTTTGTAACACCAAGGGAACAGCAAGCCAATTAGAGCTAATGGCAGCTTTTTGAATGCCCAAGCCTTGCAGTGGTCCAACCCATGGAATATGGCAGTGCAGACAATATCATTGCTATACCACCTGGGTCATTGTGATTGAAAGAGATGCTATTTTTGTTCATACCAGCAACAGATTCAAGGACCATCACTGACAAATGGGGTGTGCATTTCTCCTGCTATGCAGATCTCCAAGCTCCAGGTCCCTCCCCAGGTGGCCCTGGGGAATCCCAAAGTCACCACTGACGCTGAGCAGCTCTGAGGATGACAGACAGGTTACCATCCTATTTGCTCAATTAACCCTTCTTTCTAGATGAAGATTGCTTCATTTCTTCCCTGTTCTCCTGATCAGGCCCACCATGTGTGCAGGGAGCTGCAGCTGGGGACAATTCTCAGAGACACAAGCAGAGCCTCAGGTCTCTCCCCGATGCCGGCTCCATCCTCTCTGGTTGCTGTCATCTTACCCGCCTGTGCCTTGAGTCTGTTCTCTAGCTGAAGACCTTGTTTTCTCTTCTCTCCTTCAGTTTCACCCAGGGCTAAGATCTCAGTTTTACATCCCTGAACTCCCTGAGTAACCAAACCCCTCACCAGCCACCAGTCCCTAACCTGGACCTCAGTTTACCTTATGCTAGCTCCCACCTGTGGGGGCTTAAAAGAAAATGGCCCCCAAAAGGAGTGGCACAATTAGGAGGTGTGGCCTTGTTGGAGGAAGTGTGTCATTGTGGGGGTGGGCTTTAGGTCTCCTTTGCTAAAGCTACACTCAGTGTGGTAAACAGTTCACTTCCTGTTGCCTACAAGTCAAGATGTCGGACTCTAAGCTCCTTCTCCAGCACCATGTCCACCTGCATGCCACCATATCCCACCATGATGATAATAGACTAAACCTTTGAAACTGTAAGCCACCCCAATTAAATGTTTTCCTTTATAAGAGTTGCCATGGTCATGATGTCTCTTCACAGCAATAGAAACCACCGTAAGACACCACACTACACTGGACTTACACTCAAGCACACCGGACTTGCAAGAAGACAGATGAACCCAAGCTGCTACTTCTCTCTCCCAGAGCTCAGGCCTCCTCTTGGATTCTTAATATCAGTAGAAGACCAGCAGGTACCTAGCCACACAGTGGGCTTCGTACACTCGGAACCACAGATGCATCTCATCAAGGAATACACCTGTTCCCTGCTCCTCACGACAATGCCACAGCTAGGCTCACTTAGGTCATTCCTGGCCACCACCCTTACCCACCACATGCCTAGCATGGAGCTGGCTTCAGTCTGCTCAGAGGCTGAAGGAAGAAACAACTCCCCAGAAGCCAGTCTGGAAGTTTGGCTTCATTCTCTCCCAGTTGTTCTGAGAGATTGGATTGATTTAATAGGAATGCTTCCTAACGTGTGAACAATTATTATTGTTTTAAATTAGGAAGAATAAAATCCCACCATCTTTCTGCCTAAAGCTACTTCAAAAGAGGCTACACTGTAAATTCACAGTGCCCACGAGAGCTAGCCAAACAGCCAAAGCTACAGCAAGGGGAGGAAAAAACCCTAAAAACCTCCTTTCCATATTTTCCCCTTAAGGGGAAAGGAGAGAACTAAGAGCAGGGAGGGATTTTTTTTTCCTTTTTCTTTTAAAACAGAATCTTATAATCCTTTCCTGCCCCTCCCTCTAGCTGCACAAGAGACGCTTAAGGTAGAACATGTTAGGCTGAGAGAAGGAAACAGGAGGTAAATCTAATGCCACGTGCTGCTACAGTTTGGAGACCAAGGCTAAGAGCATGTGTGGTTCTCCAGCCTAGACCCCTCTCCTTCCCTGGCCCCCCCAACTTGGCATGCTCACTCTGCTGTTTCTAGCTGTCTCAAGCTACAGTTGGGGAATGGCCAATAAGTTCCAACCATAGCCCATCTACCTTGTGAGCACGGCCAGGCCTGTCCCTGCTGTGGCCTAGATCTTTCTCCGCCTATGCCATGAACCTGGCTGTGAGGTTCTCGGGGGATTATGGTCGCACTCTTTGTGATTTCATGTCATTTAGCTGCCCCCCCCTCAAATTCCCAGAGCTCACTGAGACAGAACAAGGCCCAGTAAGGGCCCTCAAACCAAGCTGATGTCGTCATCACCAGGAGCCTTGCTTGCTTACATACTCCTGGACCCCGTGCCTAACAGAGCAAGTGGATGGCACTGATGGACAGCTGGACCTGGAACTCTGAAGCATGCTGGGATTGGGCTCTACCCAGACTTACTATCTGGTGGTTGTGGCAGGTCCCCTCCTCACAGTGTACTTCGCCTACTCGCAGGTGACCAGACGCCATCCGTCACATGTTTATGCATTAGATTGTACAGGATACTTTCCAAGGCTGAGCCAGAATGTCCCATGCAACAAAGTCTACCCCTGTATGTGGTAAACAAGCGGCAGGCATGGGAATGTGACCCAGCGCCTGGAAGACATGGTGCTAAATGCTAGTACGGAGGAAGCGTCAAGGTATGAGCAGGGAGGGGCATTTCTTCATTCATCCCAGGTGTGCAGCCTTTGACCTGAGGCTTGTGGGGGCAGGGGATGGAGGTGGGGGGTCTCTCAGCTTCCAGAGCTGGAGGATCACTGGTCTTGACAGAGGGAACTGGAGTCAGGCATAGCAAAGATTTCCTTCCATGAGAAAAGGTTGGAACTACGGGAGGGTTTGGTAGAGGTTCTACGTATGTGATGTTGGGCCAGGCTTTGAGGCCTTTAGTCCTCGCATTTGAAGTAGGAATAGGCAGAGCTTGAAGAGGGCCTGGTGCACAGGGGTGCTGGTCATTGACTGTCAGTGTTTAATGACTCTAACTTGCTCCCCAACTTCCCACCTCTAAGAGTCATCAAATGCACGTGTGTGTGTGTGTGTGTGTGTGTGTGTGTGTGTGTGTGTGTGTGTGTACATATGCACAGACACACTTGGCTGCAGTCCATCATCCTCTCAAACTCCATGGGGCCACTCCTGCAGTGTTTTCCCCTACAAATACTCCTAGCTTAGGAAAGGGTCTCAGTGCTGTGGCACCCCACCCCTCCAGCCTGGCCACATCCTTCTTCCCTGGCCAGGGCTTTGGAAACTCTGGCTCGGGTTGAGGTGGTCTGCCTGGACACATGTGTTGGGCTAAATAGACAGTGTTGCTGTGGTTTCTCCACTGGCCATCCTCCTCAGGAATAGGAAGTGGGCATTGAGCATCTGAAGCCATTGGCCAGACAGTGGGAAAGGACATCCTTTGGAATAAGACACATCTGGTTCATGACACAGTCCTCTGTGGGGAATGAGAATGAGGCCAGGAAAGATTCCCCAAATCAGAGAAGAGTTTAGGAAAGGACCTGCCAGGGACTGAGGAGGCCTCCGGCAGGGGAAGAGAGGCAAAGTTCTGCCAGCCCTTGGCCCCTCCTCTGCATACTGTCCCCCAAGGCCAGTAGTATGTCTGCAAAGCCCTTTGGGTCAGCACGTCCCCAAAGTGGGGTGGTGGGTTGGGGGGTCAGTGCTTCTCCTCTGGCCCTGCCCTTGTTGAGAGGGTCCTGTATTCATCTGTCACCTGGTTCCAAGATCTGGTGGAATCAGCCCTCTTACCTGCCCATTGCTTCAGACTTACACCTTCCCTTGCCCAGAGGTGGGAGGCAGACGTGATGTGCTGTAAACATGGTGGGAAGCTGTGTTAAGGGATGACAACACAGGGTGGGGGGGAACAAGGGAAGACTATTGAGGAGCAGCTTCGACATTGAAAGCAAGGAGAGCTTGGAAGAAAGGAGGGGAGGGGCCAGGGAGGCAGACCTAGGACCCCATTACTGTTGTTTCCCCCAAAGGTCTCTGGGAAATATGGGTAGTAAATATCACCTCTGTTGTATGGGGAGGGGCTCGAGGCTCAGAGGCAGAATATGAAAGGCTCAGAAGTCCAGATTTAGGAAGCACGGGGCTCAGCTCTTTTCCCTTCCACCTACCCATTAATTTCGCAGACCCGGAGTTCTCGCCCCACAACTGCTATCACTTCACAGCCTTGGCATGGAGAAGCCTCTGAAGAAAGACAATGGAATCCTGAGCCTTGGATATGTATCTTCACAGCTGGCCTCTGCTAGCCAAGACATGGGCACGGTGAACCCGGGAGTTTAACAAATGTTTATAAAACCTTTCCGTACACAGTTAATGATCCTGATTAGGACCTGAGAAAGCAGTCATGTGTGTCCTGTCCCAGCTTTAAGGAGCGTTTTATTATTACACACCACTCCACAAGTTAATGAGAGAAGCTGTAGCTCATTTGTCAGCAGGGCCAATGCCTGCGTGGGGAGGCCAGCAGTGAGGCCTTTGTCCTGTGCCTTGGAGTCTAATTTCCTTGCTCCACCTGTCTGCCCTACTGCCCCCACACTCCCCCCATCAGCTGCCACCCTGAAAGATGTCACCTTGAGGCTATCATGACCCCAGATCACTGTGCCTGGGCCTTAGTCAGACCAGACTGGGCTATCTGCTCTCAAGTGGCTGGTGAGGTCCTGGGCCCGGAATGCTTTGAGAGCTGGGCTCCAATCGTGAATCTAGATTCTTCACCGGTGTCCAGTTGGTCCGCAGAAACATCTTTGGAAGCCAGAAGGACCTGAGACATTAGCCTGCATGTGGATCTTGTCTCTGCCCCAGCCACATGACCTTGGGCGTATCACATCAGTTTTGTTCAGTGTCCCCATCTGTGAAGCCTCCAAGTGAGTTTATGCATCTGCAGCTCCGCCTGTGAGCAAAGTGTGTGAATCATGACACACACACAGAGCACATTCCCTGTGAGGAATGTGGCTTGTGGAGTTTAGACCAGGAAACCTCAGATACCTTTAGAAAACAGGCGACGAGGCTGGACAGGGCAGAGTCACACAAGAGTGTGCTTATGTAAAACACTGCTGATCTGTGTGCCTGAATGACTTGTTTCATTTTATGTGAATTTAACCTCTAGTTTAAAAAAAATCAGGGAGGAGGCTCCATGAATAAACATTTTCTATACAGGTTTGAGGACCTGAGTTTGACTCCCCAGGACCCACATAAAAGCCTGGCAAGCATGATGACCAGTCTATAAGCCCAGGGATCTGGATGCAGAAACAAGGGCTATTGGGAACAGACTGGCCAGCTAGGGTATCAGGATGAGAAAAGTCCCAGGTTCAGTGAGCATGTATACCCCATACCTACATACATGTGCACCCACATGTACATGCAAACATGCATACATATGCCACACGCAAAAAATAAAATTTTAAACTAAACCTTTTTTAAACCACCACCGCCCAGCAAATCTTTTTTTTTTAATCGAGTTCTTTTCCACAGTAGATGTGGCTTCTTACACTGGGCGGTGGTGGCCCACACCTTTAATCCCAGCACTCGGGAGGCAGAGCCAGGTGGATCTCTGTGAGTTCGAGGCCAGCCTGGTCTACAGAGCGAGTTCCAGGACAGCTGGGGCTACACAGAGAAATTAAAGGGGAAAAAAACGTGAGTGTTTACCTGGCTCTGAGTCTTTGCCAGTGCTATCCCCCTGCCTGGCTAACTGCTGCTCACCTTTCAGGGTTTGTCTTAAAAATCATGGCTCCTCTGACACACCTCCAGGGAAGGCCCAAGTTTGCTGTTTGCTCTCTCCAGGAAGGGGACAGTAACACAGACTGTCCAGTGTCTGCTTACCACTAAATACTAGACTGGCTGAAGGCAGGTCCAAGCCACAGTTGAGCACACAGTATTCAATATTCACTCACTGGATGGAGATTTAAATCCAACCCAGCCTTAGTCTGTGAGTCACAGCTACTGCAGACCTGCCCTGCAAACAGTTGGTCAGTGAGTAGAGGAGCTGGGACCAGGCCTGCTCAGCCCTGGAAGAGGCCCCCCTCTGTCCCCTCTCCTATAAGCAGCTCCCTCAGAGAAGCCCAGTCCAGCCAAGGAGCCTCCCCTTGCCAACCATCAGCTAATCTGCCCTCAGCCAGTGTCCCAGGGCCTCTGTCTGGCCTTCCTGTTTCTCCCCCAGAACACTGCTGTTTGCGTTGTCAAGGCAAACAGCTGAGAAAGGCCTGGTCTTAGGGAACCTTGGGCCTTCCCTGTGTACATCCTGTCCCTCACATCCTCTGTGTAAAGTGAGGGGCCTCAACTCCATTGTTTACTTTCCATGCCTATGGCTGTTTGCAGTACTTAGCCCCAAGCACTGTGAGTACTGAGGAAGGGGGAGCTCGTCTTTGCTCATGCTCAGTGGCTTGGATCCTTCCGTGCCCTTCCTTGACACAGTGGAGGATAGAAACATGTCATGTTCATCATGGGTGATGTCAGCCCCTGGCTGGCACTGGGCACCAGGATGGCATGAAACCACAGAGCACACATAAGGGAGGGTCTTGAGCTCTGGCTGTGACATCTTTGGGCTGCATTGGTCTTGGCGACATCGTGAAAACAGAAAAGGGCATCTATAAGAAAAGAAAGACCCAGAGCATGCTGCTATTGGCTCTGCTCCCATCCACCCAGCAGTGCAATGGTGACCTACAGGTAGAGAAGAGAAGCCAGGCTGGAGCAAGGTAGGTTCCAGGCTCTGCCTGAGTAGTCTCAGTCAGTCACTGTCCTGCTAGGCCTCTGTCTTCCCAGCAGCAAAGTGGGCATGTTAAACCTTGCTCCACCTAGCCCGCAGGGGATATGCAGTGAACAGGCTGTTGCCGTGACTCCTGGCAGATGCTAGAGTGGTACTGTCATGACCTCCCCTTGGACCCTTACAGGATTCATCTAATAAGTAGGCCCACCTGGCTCTCTCAAAGTCAATTCAAAATTCTGTGGGGCCAGTATCAAACTCACCTTTCCCACCCGATCCTGCATCTGTCTCTGCCTCATGAGCACTGCTCTCCAGCTGCCCAGAGTCTCCACTTTACAATCTTGCTCTTCTCCACCCCTCTCTCTCCCTGACCTCCTCCATCTCTTCTTCCAACAGACCTGCCATCTCCACCTTAGAGACACATCCCAGGCCACCTCTCTCCATCCCTGCTGCCCACAACCAGAGCCAAGCTGGAGCCACCTGGAATTGAACTGTACAGAGCCCCCTGGCTTCCCTCCAACCTCAACTCACAGTCCCCTACTTTCAATTAATTTGGAAAGTAATTGGATCCCATCAGTTGTCTGTTTAAAACCCTCTGAAGTCTCCTCATCTGGTTGGAATAAAACTCAGCCCCTTTCCTGCCTCACAAAAGCCATATGCAATCCGACTGCTGGCCCTGGGCCACCACTATCCCTCTACCCTGAGCAAAAACAGCCTTGAACAAGCCAAGTCCCTTGACTTCTGTTCCCTCTTCCCTGACCTTAGATTCAGATTTCAAAGTCTGGTGTCCCCTTCTGCAATGGTTCGGTTTAAGTGTGGTTTGTCCCCAAAGGTTTATGTTAAAACGTTGATCCTCGGTATGCTGATAGGAGGATGGTAGCCCTTTTAGAAGTGGGGTCTAGCAGGAGGTGGTTAGGTCGCTGGGACACTGCCTTTGGGTGGTATTGAGGTAACTCTTGTGGGACCTCACTTAAATCTTATGAGGGTCAGTTGTCTTTAAAGAACCAGTCCCGTTAAAATACCTAACTTCCTGCTTTGTCACATTACACTACCACTCCCAACCCTGATGTCATCTGTCCTGATGTCATGTGATGAGGGTCCTTGCCAGGAACATCACCATGCTACTCAGACTTTCAGCCTCTGAAACTAAGCTAAACAAATCTCTTTGTTACCCTGCCCCTGGCATTTTGTTACAGTAATAGAAAGCGAACCAATACATCTCCCTGGAGACAGTATTGGACTGTCTTACCGATGACTCAATAACTCATCAGAGTCCCTTCATAGCCTTCTGAGAGACTGTTCACCATCTGACATTCTTTCTCAAGTCACTAAATAGAACAAGAAGTCCCTCCTGGTGACTCCTAGACAGAGTCTAGGGAGTATTTTCTGGCTTTATAAAGGAAGAAGGCATGGGTGAACGAGACAGTTTCAATAACCTGCAATGGGTGTGAAGGTTCATCTACCAAAGGAGGCAGGGTGCCTTGGGTGAAAACCATCTTGCTGGGGGTACCTCCTGAGCAAGGCAGTGGGAACAAATGACTCTCCATCCACCAGCCTCCACTGTGCAGGTTCTTCTGTCAAGAATGGCCTGCTCCCCTTCCTGCATCCCCCTTCCCTGACCAGTTTCCTCCATGATGTCTATGTGTGCATGTAGACCAGTGTCCCCAACACTCGGCCAACTCCTCATCTGTCTGTTAACATGCTTCTTTTTAAGACCTAGAACTGAGTCTCTATCACTCCCAGATCCCCAGCACAGAGCCCTGAGGTTGGGACATTGCAGCATCACAAAACGTTACCCATTATCCATGCAGCCAGCCCTCACAGACAGAAAGCCATACACAGACGAGCATTCTGCCATCCAAGAACTGGTGACCCAAATGAAGAGACAAAGGATCCCATGGCACACACAACTGTACATTTATGAAAACAGATGTCTCAGTTAGGGTTTATATTGCTGTGATGGAACACCATGGCCAAAGCAACTTGAGGAGGAAAGGGTTTGTTTGGCTTATACTTCCACATCACTGTTCATCACTGAAGGAAGTCAGGACAGGAACTCAAAGAGGGCAGGAACCTGTAGGCAGGAGCTGAAGCAGAGGCCATGGAGGGTGCTGCTTCCTGGCTTGCTCTCCATGGCTTGCTCTGCCTGCTTTCTTACAGAACCCAGACTACCACCCACAGTAGTCTAGGCCCTCCCTCATGCATACTAATTAAGAAAAAGCCCCACAGGCTTGCCTACAGTCTGATCTTATGGAGGCATTTTCTTAATTGAGCTTCCATCCTCTCTGATGACTCTAGCTTTTGTCAAGTTGAGATAAAACCAGCCAGCACAAAAATATAAAAAATACAATGGAATCGTGAGAATGAACAAAAATAAGCTACATTATGAAGTGGCAGATTCAGCAGGACAGCAGTTACATAAAAGCTTAAAACCTGGAAAAAAAAAAAAAAACTCTGTGTTGCTTGTTAACACAAACATACATGATTTAGCCAGGCAGTGGTGGCACACGCCTTTAATCCCAGCACTTGGGAGGCAGAGTCAGGCAGATCTCTGTGAATTTGAGACCAGCTTGGGCTACAGAGTGAGTTCCAGGAAAGGCACAAAGCTACACAGAGAAACCCTGTCTCGAAAAACCAAAAACCAAAAACCAAAACCAAAACAAAACAAACAAAACAAAACAAAACAAAACAAAACAAAACAAAAACATGATTTAAAAACATGAAGACATGTATGAGAATGAGAGACACCATCCCCCAGGAGGAGACAGAGAGTTAGCATTACAGAGCCTGTACACGGGGTCATAAAAAGAAAAATTTCAAGTACAGATGGCATAATATTAATAAAAGATATAGATCAGTGGGTGGTCCATAGCTGCTTGTTGCAATATGTCAACAGACTCTACGTGTTTGAAATAGTCCGAGGTCCTTTGGCATGAAATACAACAGGGCTACAGTTAAGGCACCAAGTCTGTTGTGTCTGATGAGTGAATGAACAAGTGAGAAACGAGGCAGGTAGAAGGACCAGCGTAGACACGGGTGGTGGGTGGGTGAAAGGATGGATGAGTGGCAGATGAAAGGGTGGGTAGATGGATGGATGGTGATGAGAAGATGAAGAGAAAGATAGATGAATGGATGAATGGACAAGATATAGAGATGGTGGGTAGATGGATGGAAAGATCGATGTATAGGTTGGAGATGGATGAGTGGGGCAGATGGTTGGGTGAATAAATGAGTAGATGAAGTAGTGCTAGAGATTTTCACAGGATTCCCTGTCGGTCTACTTGGCATTTGTTGGGCACCAAGGCACACGCCAAGCCTTATTAAGCTCAGCCCCAGCATGGTCCATACAGACTTATGACAGATGTCTTTCCTCCTGCCCTAGGAGGTCAAGGCTGATGACAGGATGCAGGTCCTGGTGAGGAGACAAGGTGCAGTGCCCTGGGTGCAGATGTGTGTCTACTATGCTCAAGGGTCACAGAGAACGGAGAGACAAATTCTCACTGGGACCCTGGGGGAAAAAAGAGAATGTAGTGTCCCAGGCAGAAGGATGCTGAGGCTAGACAGAGAAGAAATCTGGGAAGAACCACTAGCAAAGAAACCGATGGCAGGAAGATAACCTCAGCAGACGGACCTGCAACCTGCCATGAAGGGTCTGAATTGCTCTCCCTGGGAGCTGACACAGAAGCACGACTCTGGCCAGTTGTCAGAGTCATCTCACCAGCCTGAGAGGAGGGGATGAGGCCCGGGAATGGAATGGATCAAAATGTGTGCTCTCCATCCCCCCAGTGACCCTCACTTCACCCCACTTGGGTTACTGGAACAACCAACCACAGATGATTTAGCCGCAGCCTGGTCCTTGCGTGCACCCCCTCCATGTTGGGTTTTGTGGCCCCAGAGCTGGGTGTGGACACAGAGCCTGGCTGGGGTGGGACCTGTGTGCCTGTCTGTACACCGGCCCTGACAGCAGCACGCTCTCATCTCACCACACAGTCCTCCAACTAGTGTCTTGACTGTTCAGGGCCGTCTTTCCACTAACTAGGAAAGGGTTTTTCTAATTACATTTCCCTTGAAATCCACCCGGGTTTGAGTTAACACCTCTTCGGTCTGCCAAAACCTAAGTCATTTTAAAATTAGTTCTGGAGATTTTGAAACACACACACACACACACACACACACACACACACACACACACACACCATTGGGATGCTGCATTCCCCCACCCATTAAGTGGTATATTAAATACTCTCCCCAGAAGTCCAGGGTGGCTTTTCCCAGAGACCATTTGGAGAGGCCTGGAGGGGAGGAGGGGGGGACCCACATCCTGGCTCAGTGGGCCTTGCTCCCCTGAAATCTGGAGTGCAGCCCTCCACAATGCTGCTGGATCGATGGAATCATAAATGCATTTTGCCCTGAGCAGTCTCTCTGATACTTTTTAAAACTGTGTGGATGGGAGGGAAATGTGATCCATATGGTTTTGAGTCATTAACACTTAAATCATCAAAATAGAGGGATTTTTTTCTTTCTTTTTTTTTTTGAAGAAATTTCATATCCAAGGCGCCTTGAGCAGCTCTTTAATAAACTATTTAAAATTCTGTTGTTCCTCCTAAAACACGCGAGCACATGCCCACATATGCAGCACACGTATGCACACCCAGCCTCAGTGAGGACATCAGTGAGAAACAGCCCATGTGGTGCCATCCAGCTCCAAGACAGAAAGCAGTGGAAAGATCTCGCAGGGTTTCTTTTGAGCACTTTGGAGGTCACTGACCTGTGCTCTGTCCAGTTGTCCAGGCTAAGAGACCCAAACAGCTTCAGACACATTTGAAGGTGACCTTCGATGACACAGATGAGAAAGCTGAGGCCCAGGGGAGTCTCTGATCCTTAGAGACTTTAGTGGAAGACACAGTGGAATATTTAAGGGTGAGATAACAACAGAAACAAAAATGTCTGCTGCTGTTGCACCACATGGCTGAATGGTAGGGCTTGAGATGGGGATCCAGGCGGGAGAGAGAGGCTAGCATCTGACCCTGTAGCACAGTCAGGGCTCCTCATAGCCTAGAGGCTTCAGCTCCCTGCTTCAGCCTGTGAGCCAAGGCTGCATAGGAAGGTGCTACTTTCCAAGGTTAAGCCTTGAAGCAATAGAAACTGTAGGGTGATTTTTGGAAATATCACTGCAAGCATTCTAGTTAAAAGGGAGGATGGGGGAGGGGAGGGTGGAGAGAGGGATGGATAACAATGACATCATCTTGATCATAGAAGAAGTAACTTGGGGGGCATTTGATAGGGCTGGAGGTCAAATGGATACAGCGAGTATCCGAGGAACAGCATCAGTGCTGTATTCATTTCCTATATAAGATTGACACAGCACAGTGACTTAAAACACACAAACACATTCTCTTCTAGCTCTTCAGGGGGTCAGTCAACAGCCCAGGAGTGGGGGGTTTCTTCTGGATGGTCCAGAGGGGAGCTTTGTTCTTCCAGCCTTTGGTGGCCGTCACATATTGACTTGAGGCCAGATCATGCCAACCTCTGGCTTCCATGACCACACTTCCCAGTGCTCACTCTGACCCTCCTGCCTCCCTCTTGTAAGGACTCTTGTGATTTCCAGGCTCACACAGATAATCCCCATCTCAAATTCCTAAATTTTATCCCATCAGCAACTCCCTCCTGCCATATAGGCACGGTGCGTTCATGGGTCCTGGGGGTTTAGAGGTCAGTGTCTTGGGAGAAGTGCAAAATTATCCAGCTTTCTGCAAGAAGGAAACTCAGATTTTCTTTTTCTTTCTTTCTTTCTTTCTTTCTTTCTTTCTTTCTTTCTTTCTTTCTTTCTTTCTTCCTTCCTTCCTTCCTTCCTTCCTTCCTCTCTCTCTCTCTCTCTCTCTCCTTCTTCCTTCCTTTGTTTCTTTTTACTTTTTTTTTACATTTAAGTATTTTTATGAGTGTGAATGTATATTCATATGTGCCATGGTGCATGTATGGATATCAGAGGACATCTTATGGGACGGAGTTCTCTCTCCCCACCATGTTAAGCCCGGGGGTTGAACAGCTCAGGTCTTCAGGCTTGGTGGCTGGTGACCTTACCTGCTGAGCCATCTCCCTGACGAAACTTAGATTTCTGACATTGGTGAGCAAGTGGTACTTGGAACCAAGAGAGGAGACTGGTAGATAGATAGGTTAGTCCCGGTTTCCTTGCTGAGACAAACAACCACAAGAAACCATGTTAGAGGAGGCCAATTTCTCATGGACACCAGATCAGATGTTCCCAGTCTGTGATTGGCTGGCTTCCCTGCTATGGACTGTAGTGAGGTAGAACATTATGGCGGGAAGCAACGCTTGTCGGGGGAGGACACTCAAGCCTAGAGACACGGCCAGAGAGGGCCCTCGGACAAGATCTAGCCACCAAAGATGTGCTCCCAGTGACCTACTTCCTCCACCTAGCTTCTCCTTCCAAAAGTCCACTGCCTCCCAGTGACAAGCTCTGAATCCACCGAAGAATCCTCAGGCTGAGTGCTTCCTATGCCTACCTGCCAGCCAGCAAGCCCCAACCCAGGAGCCTTGGAAGGCAGAGCACACCTCATCTGAACCGTAACAACGATGCCCTTAGTGTAGGAAATGTGCTTCTAAAGAGAAGATCGGGAGAGAAGCAGGAAGAGAGTCCTGAGAGAAGGTGGTCCAGAGCAGCCGACCAGGGGACGGTCATGACCTAAGAGTGTGATGCTCAGGTCTCCAGTGACAGAGACCAAGGCAGCCACAGGAATCAATGAAACGTCTGATTACACATGCATTTCAAGGAGGGAAAGAAAAAAACAAGGCTGGGCACCAGGGGGAAACCCCATTTTGAATGGAAGACAAAGGCGGAGACATGGACAGAGCCCCTTAGACCACGATCCAGGAAAGGGAATGGAAGGAATAACAGGGTGAGAGAAGGGCTCAGGGAAGGATCACAGTGTCATGTGTAGAACAGGAAGAATGGAATAGGACAAAGGTTTGTCCACCCCCACCCCACCCCCAGGGACCCCAAGTCCATTTTGAACAGAAGAGGAATGAGATGAGCCAACGTGTCTAGGTGCGAAGTTCTTGAGCCTGTGGGGACAGGGAGCTTCCTGAGCCATCTGTGTGCAGAGGGCAGGGGTGGGGATAGAGGGGTGCTGGGAAGGAAATGCTCAGCACTGGCGCCTCAGCAGGGTGGGACTGCAAAGGGAGTTGGTCTCATTGGTCCTTCGCCCCACACACACCCAAGCCTGGAGATGGGAAAGGTCGGCACCGGACATTGACAGCATGGGTCTGAGAAAGTGGAGCTTCCCTGGACACTGCTCAGAAGCCCAGCCCAGCCCAGTCTTACCTTCTTCGTTCACCCTGGGCCAATGACCTCAGCTTCAAAACCAGCAGCTGATTAGGCCCAGTAAGGGAGGCCAGAACAGAGAATAGTCACGTGTAAGGATGAACTCCAGCTTCAACGGAGTCCCTTTCTCTCCCCTTACCCATGAACCTCAACCTCAGCCTCCTTCCCTCCCTTCCCTGTGTCCTAAACAAGGTCTCAGGGCTCTGTATGACCACGGCCAACTCACTCACATCTGTGGGCCTCTTGGTGAAATGAAACACTTGGATGCAAAGGCCGCCAACAGCCTTCCCAGCCCTCACGGCCCGTGAAGCGCAGCCTTGGACATGGATGAGCTGTCTAAGTCACCACAGGAGCCCCAGCCTCTTTGGAGACAGGCCCAGGATTCTGTCACTTGGTAAACATGATGCAGGCCTGTTTGGGCCCTCATAGCTGCGGTTTTCTGTTTTCCCCAGCAGTAGCTACAAGGCCAGGGCTGCAGCTGAGCCCAGCCCAGCAGGGAGGGAGGAGAAGAGAGTTCTCCACTCTGACTCCTACTCAACTCAGAAAGTTTACGAAGGGAAGAAACTCCCATGCCTGCTAGACCCTTCCTCCACCTCACCCCACCATCCCATACTAGTCTCTAATTCCTCTTGCAAAAGAAAAGACCCACTCCCAAGCTGTCCCGCCTCTGCTTTGGGGGGCAGACACTCAGTTCACAGTTCTGGTGAACTTGGAAGGAGGAGGTAATGCGTGGAGCTGAGAGTGTAGAGCCCTCACCCAAAGCAACAGCTGACCCTATGGAGCCAGTCTGTCATTTGGATACAATTCAGTTTGCCTAGACCCTCCAGGACCTGGCACACAGTAGTCCTGTGTAATCCTGGTTTAATAAGCCAAGTAGAAATGAATCCAGGAAAACACAAGATTACTCTTGGAAAGAAACAATAACATTGACCGTGGAGGGTGTGACTGATGTGATTGGCACCCTTAGATTCCCTCGCCCATCTATGAAACATCCCCAGCTGCTAGGGACAGGATAGGGTGCATGACATGTGCTGCCTCTACCCCTGCTGAGGCGAGCTGTCTTATCTGGAGATGCCTGGGAATTTGCCACACCTCTAAGATCAGCCCTCCCCACCACCACCACCACCACCACCACCACCATCCCACCCCACCCCCACTGCCCCTTATCCATGATTGCCATGGGTCGGGGTTACTTCAAACTCGAACAAATCTCTAGTGCAGTTCATACTCCCAAGCAACCTATGTGGAGAGGCAAAGGTCATGCTTTGTGTCTCTCTTTAGCTTCTCAGGCTCCCTTAGCCTGCTCTCCAGCTGCCTTGCTGGAGACCCCGGAGAACACCCTCCATACCCCACTCATGCAGGTATCTGTGTTGTACCTTCTGTTTCTAGTGAACCTGACCCAGGATGACAGCGAGTACTTTCCAGACAAGCTCAGCTCTAGACAGCCTCTGCTCCCTAAGCTCAGGAGTTGCCAAGCTGCCTGCCCGGCAGCAGGGGAGAACAGAGGGCATGGACAGCTGGCATTTTGCAAGGCCAGAGCTCATCAGTGCAGCTCTGCACATTCAGGGGGGTCTGGTGTGCTTGAACTACAGCAGTAGCAGAGAAGGGCTGAGCACAGTTCAGCTTCTGGAAGCCTCTGAGGCCACTGAGGTTGCAAGAAGCCAAGACTCACCTCAGCTCCAGCACCGCTGACCAGTTTGGCCTTGCTGATCAGCAAGAAGAAGGCATGGCAGAACCTGTGGACAGTGCAGAACAGGACAAGACACCATCACAAGGCAAAGGATCTAGGGCCCAGGACAGAGTAGGAGAGCCCCGACCCCTGTTCAAAAATTTAGAATCCAGAATACACCAAAGGCTAACATGGGGCCAAGTACCCTGCTAGCCCATTGCATATGATTCTTTCATTTAGCCCCACTGGGTCTGGCAGGTGTAATTTCCATGGTGTTCATGTACATATGTACTTATATGTAACCAGGAAAACATGGCATCAGTCTCTTCTTACCACAATAATATGTCCTAAGACCCTTTAGGTCTAAATAAGTGCCCAGCCTTATTCATACTCTGTTTCTTTCAACACACAATCCATAATAAAAATTTCATTTACAAATTAGACATAGAAAGGGATGTATGTGTAGATAGATGATAGATAGATAGATAGATAGATAGATTGATAGATAGATAGATAGATGATAGATAGATAGATAGATAGATAGACAGATAGATGATAGATAGTAGATAGATAGTAGATAGATGATAGATAGATAGATAGATAGATAGATAGATAGATAGATAGATAGATAGATGGTAGATAGATAGATAGACAGATAGATGATAGATAGTAGATAGATGATAGATAGATAGATAGATACATAGATACATAGATACATAGATAGATACATAGATACATAGATGCTGAGAAAAAACAATGTAAAAAAGGAGAGCTTATTTTGGACTCATGGTTTTGCACTACCAGTCCATAACCACAGGCCTCCCCTGGCACACTAGCAGCTGCCCCCAGTACCCAGAGCACAGACAGCCTTCTGCCCAGGGCTGCCATTCTCCATGCCAACAGTGTCCTCTACTTCCATGAGGGGTTGAGTTGGGTTCTGAAGCTATGTCAGGGACCTGCCTCAGAAATTGGGCCCTGCTTGTCTGTTCCTAATTCCTACCCTGTTGGGAGAAATACAGCCTATGGCAGAACCTTCTGGGCTTCTATAAAGTCAATGCTGGGAGTAATAGACTTTGGGGTCTCAGATGTCTCTGAGAACAACAGACACATTCAGGACCCCCCAAAGTTTCCTCCAAGCTGTGACTCCAGGCTCGATTCCAGCCCTATAACATTATCCTCTCGTGTCAAAGGTCCTCAGAGGTATTCACTAGACTCCATGAAACTTCTAGAGCACTGACCTTAACACGAAGCTCTCAGACTCAGGGCACAGAGTTTAGAGGCTAGGAGGCACGGTTCATGTAGTTCTAGTCTCTGTGGGAAGCAAGCTGCAAGTCCCTTGACCCCCCATTTAGAATTCCAGGAATACCTACACTGCCCCTCAAGAACAAGTCTCAGTCTCTAGTAACAGTCAGCATTGTAGACTATGCTGCATAACAAATACCCCCCCCCAAAGTCGCAGTGGTTCCCCTGGTGTTATGATTTGATTGTGTCCCTCAAAAGTTCATGCATTGAAACATAATTCCTAAGTTCCTATGTTCATGATATTTGGAGGTAAAGTTTTTGGGAGGTGATTAAAATGAGATGAAGGCAAAGGCAGGGGCACTATGATGACATTAGTGACTTTGCAATAGGAAGAGGAGAGATCCAAGCTACTGAGTCTGCTCTGTCTGACCACATTGCCCTCTATCATGTTATGGTGCAGCCAGAAGGCCCTCCTTTACCAGACACCTAGCACCAGAGAAGGAAGAGGAGAGAAGAAAGAGGTGTACAGATGGGGTACGGAGAGAAGTTGCTTCCTCTTCTCCAGCTAGCCTGCCTTATCCTACCCAGATCCCACTCCTAGAGAACAGGACATATACAACACACCAAACTACTACAAAGATTTACCAGATTGTCCTGGAAGATTCTAGAATACTAATTCGGTGCTCTCTCTGGAGGTTAGCTTATCTGTGGGTGCTGAAAATGCTCAGCTCCTCCAAGGAGGCCTCCAGCAGACATCAGGAGGGCAAGCAGAAGGTGGCAGGCAGCTCAGGAATTAAAGGGATGCATTCCCCACCTCCATGCCATTCCAGCAGGCCAACTTAGAAATCTGCACAGCCTCCTTGCCTCCCACTCAAGCATGCCACACCACATCCCAATAAACACATCAAAATGCATCCACATCCTGTCTCAAATATCATTTACATATAACTTCATAGGAGCTGGGGTGAGCTCCATTTAACAAGTTGACATGATATTACATTATGCACATATTCAATTAAACATCAATTAACTTTGATTTGCAGTCATTTTGGGAAGTTGATCATTTTTTCTCTGTCATCAAATACCCTTGGAAAGACTGGAATCTGTAGTCCCTGGGTTGGGGGTGCTCTACCTAACGCAAGCCCTGGACACCAGTATTCTCAGCACATACAGCTAAGCATTTCTGTCCTTTCTGGTGGCTCCCCTGTTGGATGACCCACCTATCTGTGCCAGCCCCAGCAGGCTGTCTGCTTCTCTAGGTGAGAGATCTTCACCTACTTCATTCTCCAAATGAGGTGAGTCCAGGGAGACTCTGGGTGGCCACAGAGGCTGCTAGATCCTGTGGCCAGAGCTGAGAAGGGAGGAGGAAGCCATAGATTCAGAGGAGGCAGTTGACACAGCACCAAGAGAAGCCTCTTGGCCATCATCACAGATTCACATGTGAGTTACATTCTGCAAAGGCCCACCCTTCTCAGTCTTCTCTGGATCCCCATCTAATCTCTGGGAGGTCCACATTGCCACCCCCACTTTCCAGATGAGCCAAATGAGGCTCAGGGACATGTGAGAGATGGTGCTGGATGCAAAAGTTCTGGCTCCACCTTTCTGAACACCCACTATGGGCAGGTGATGTGAGCCATTAGGGGCATATGGTTTCTCTCACACATATCCCTTTCTGAATTCTTCCATGGCCTGCTGGGATCCAAGGTCAGCAAGGGATGTCAGGCAGGGGAGTGGACCACAGCCCCAGCTCTGAAGCTGGTAGGGAGGGCACAGAGCCAGAGAGTTGGGTAAGTTGTACTGCTGAGCGTCAAAACGTGTCAGGTCTCGCCCTAGCAGGCTGCTCCCTGGGATTAGCAGATACAGTCCCGGAGCCAGGGAACCATCTCCTTGGAACAGCTGTGCAGGGCAAGACAGGGCGGGGAGGAGAGAGCCACTCATGGGCGGAAAGAGTTTCGAGTGGCCTGGTGCCAGGGCACCTGGGGTCACAGTGCGGTCCCCAAGTCCTTTCCCAAGCCAGGGCATCACTAGTTGTCTGAGTCTGATATCACCATCCAATCTGCAACCTAGGCAGCCTGCTGAGCCTGCCTGTCATCCCACAGCCCACAGCAATCCAAGGAAGCTTTGAGAGAAGCAAAGCAAAGCCTTTGGAGATGTACTTCTCTTCTCCCTCTCCCTCTCTCTTTCCCTCTCCTTCTTCCTCTCCCTCCCCTCCTACTCCCCTCCCCCTTCCCCTCCTCCTAACACACCACACACACACACACACACACACACACACACACAGACCACAACATCACAAGCCAGAGTAAACCATGTAAACCCCATTCTAGCTGAGCCCCAGCAGCCCCCAGAAGAGGGTGAGTATCAAACATCTACAATGTGTCAAGATCTGTTCCAGGTGGGATCTTGTAGCTCACAGCAACCCAGCAAAGCAGAATGCATCATCTTTGTGTGTGTGTGTGTGTGTGTGTGTGTGTGTGTGTGTGTGTGTGTGTGTAGAGGAGGAAATGGACAGAGAGAAGTTCATTCATTTGCCCAAGGCCACCAAAGTAGAGAGCAACAGAGATGGATTTCAGGCCAGATGGGCTTGCCTCAGTGATCTTCTGGAAGCACACATCTGACAGTGCTTCCTCCATGCTGCCCACTCCTTCCCCAGGTTTTGAGAAGCATGGGACAAGGTAAAAGAGCCTCAGGCTGGCATTCAAGGCTTCCTCCATCTTTCATCGTGTCTTTTCAGCTAGCTCTCGAACCCTGTTTCTTCTCTGTCTTACAAGGGCAGCACTGCATCCTGCCAATCGTGCTGTGTGTTTGCAAAGATCTGCCCTGGCAAGCTTGGTCCATCTGCCAGAAGTGGCCTTCACCCTCTCCTCCCCTGTCCAACCTCCATTTCACATAGTGAAATTGGAGACAGTGACTTGGAGGAGGAGCCACTTGGGCTGGAGTCAGTTAAGCCTTTGGATTTGTGAAACAACCTTCACATTCACTACAACGTGATATGGCTGAGGAGACATGAGTGTTTATTCAAATATCAGGTCACCAGACCTGGAACACTTTCAGGGCAGGCTTGGTGTACGGTTTGTATCTGTATCCTAGCAACTGGCACGGGTTCTGGCCCAGAGCAAGTATTGCCTGGGATGATGATGGATGGATGGGCAGATGGATGGATACATAGATGGATGGACACTTAAATGGATGCTTAGATAAAGTAGAGAGTGACCAGATAATGAGATGGATGAATGGATGGATGGATGGATGGATGGATGGATAGATGGATGGATGGGTGGATGGATGGATGGGTGGATGGATGGATGATTGGATGGCTTGATTGGAAAATGAATAAATTAATGGAGGAATGGAAGAAAAAGAAATGAGCAGATTATTCATGTCAATAAGCACAAAACTACTCAACCCTGGGAGACATACATGTCCTCCCTGCTCTCAAATATCATCACCCAAGAACTCTCCTGCTTATGGCCCTTACAACTTCTTGTTGCAGGTCAATAAAGATCTGGTAGGCCCCTTCGGGTAAAGGACCAAACCCGTCTCAACTGGAGTGGGGAAAGGACCCCCACTAGAGCTCTGGGCTTACATCCTGGAATCCATGACTGCACTCGAGGAAGAGGAGGTCCTGCCCCATCCAAGAGGAGCCAAACAGGGAGGAGTCCACAGCTCCATCTTTCCATTAGCTAAAAAACTCTTCCAAGCTGGCCTCTTCCAGCTCCCAAATTCCACTGCTCAGGATAATCGGAGCCTGGGCTGGAGCCCAGTGTTGCTTCAGCTCCAAAACCAAAACCACACTAGCTTGAGTATAAGAGGCCTGGGGAGTCAGCATCCAGGAGGACAGGGGCAGGAAGAAACTTGACCAACCTCTGGAGACAGCTGCAGGCAGCTTGACCTCCATCCAGCAATGGATCTGAGCAGAAACTGTGGGTAAGCAGCCCTCTCCCAGGGCACCCAGGCACCTTCTGACACCGGGTTCGTGCTGGGTCCCACCACACCCTAGGCTCCCTTCAGTCCCCACCCAGCACCCTCACATCTGCAGCAAGGCTCTGCCAAGCTAACAGCTGCAGCCCATGCTCCAAATCTCCCCAAACCCTGCACTCCCCACACCACCAAAGCCACATCCCTTCCGACCCCAGATCAGGGCCCTCAGGAAAGAAAGGGTCATTAATCCTGGGGAATCAGCTTCTGAGCCTCACTGAAGACAGGCTCGTGAGACTGGAATTTGGAGGAAGCTCCCTTGAGGTCTCTCAGGAAATCATGGCCCCCATGACCACCCAGCACAAAGTCCATCAGCCACTGGCCTGCCTTTCAGCATCTAGGACATTCCCAAGAGCCAGTTGACCTGGCTGTGAGCTAGAAGTAATGTGAAGGAGGCAGGTGGTTCCTCAGCATTTCACTTGCCTTCTCCTGCTCGAGAAGGAACCAGAAAAAGCTATTATGGTCAGGAAGATGGAGTATTGCATTTTTGTTCTTTGGCCAGTTTTTGCAAATTGGAAAAGAATTCTAGGTCTACCTGCATCACATCTTAGAATTTGTTGCATTTGGGTGGGTGGGTGGGTGGGTGGGTGGAGGCTTCTATGGAGGTCCATACCCACTGTTCCTAGATCCACCCAAGAAAGAATGAGCCAAGTCCTTGGCTACATCTGAATCACTGGTGAGAAGGCCTTATTGGGTCAGCTCATGGTTTTTAATCCACACATTTACAGGCTTCCCAGTGGGATACGCAGCCTTCAGTGAAACACATCCATCTCCACCACTCATCACTTGAAACCCACCCCACACCATGGTCAGGCAAGCATTTCCAGGTTCTTTGCCTCTTCTTCAGTGAACTGAATGAAATAAAGGTTCACACAGATTGCAAAAGTCCCAAGGGAATTTTATTCAAAAGCAATGCAATAGTACAAATCAGAAAGAAATTTGTCAAGAATGACAGTGAGCCACATGAGTAATGTACTCAAGAGTTCCAATTATTATTTGGGGCTTCTTTTAATGGGGTTCAAGAAAAGGAGGTGTATGGTTGCTAAGGGGCACAGCAGTGGTAACTCTCTGTTTTGACTGACAGATTTGAATTAGGATTACACAATTATATAAACCTATGCTCATAGCACATGTCCCTTCCTGTACTGCATCTGATTTTAATCACACGCCTGTCCAATTATACATAGGCATAAGATGGTAAATAGGGGATTCTCCCTAAGAGTTCACTCAGAAGACACAGTTTGCCTTATTCAGGAGATGTCCAAAATCAGTCTAGGCTGGATGAGCCCATCACCAGTAGTTCCCAGATTTGTTCCAGAATGTGTTTGCATAGAAACATTATCAAGAGGTTGCTAAAGGGAAGTAACTGACTTCCACTTCTTAAAGTATGTATGCTGTGCAGCTCACTACATTGTTCCCAAAGGGGTATGTATGCCCAGTATGTGCCTGTAAGGGTCGCAGGCTGCACCTATTAGCAAAGGTGGTGTGTATACTTGGTTTACCAAATGGAGTAAAGTTAGTCACTATGCTTTCCTGCCTCACCCCATATTGAAATTACTCATATGGCCCCTGGAATCAGTCAGCATGGGAGAGGCTTTGCTGCAGGAACAACCAGCACCCTCCTCTATCTCAGTGGCTTAACAACGCACAAATCCGTATCTGGTTCGCGGACCATTCCAGATCACCTGCTCAGACAAAGCCCCATGTTCTGATCCTCATCCATTCCTCTTATCAATAATGCCTAAATAACAAGAGCCATAGTCCCATTTTGTAGCAGCTGAGACCTCCGTGTCCCACAGGGATACGTTTCTCCATGACCACAGAAACACGTGGGTCACTAAGGCTAAAGAAGGCCAACAGATGCCTGATCTCACTGTGTGGCTTTGGGTGTTCCTTAGCCTGTTTGAGACCCATCATGACACATGGGAAAGAGAGATGATGGGGGTTTCCCAAGGTGCTTGGTATCCCTGGGTCAGCCAACAGTGAAGTGGGCTAGACTATGCTGGCTATCTGAGGGAACCTGCAAAAGTCAGTCAAAAGCAACTAGGCAGGAGGTAGTAGGCAGAGCAGGGGACCCCTGGAGGTTTGCAAGAGTTAACCTCTCCAAAGGTGACTGAGAAGCACGCCTCTCCCAAGTCCCTCCCAGTCATCCCTGTGAACCCAATGGTAGCATCCACGAACTCCCACGGGAGGCACATGTATCAATGTCCATTCTACCAGCATGGTGCTCTGGCTCACAGAGAATGGGATCATATTCAGGTGGACGTGGATTACCCCCAGGATTTCCAACTCCATAAGCATTCTGACTTGTCCAGGAGCAGGGCTCCAAGGCCAGGCAAGGAACTAGGTTGGGACTCAGGCCTGAGAGATGATTTAATTCCTCCAAGTCAGGTAGGTACCTTGACTCTTGGGGCAGGCCATGCCCAATCTCCAAGTCTGACCCAGGCCTGAGGCTCCTAAAATGCTCTCTGGTCATCCACTAGGGGCATGAGGGTTGGCAAGTTGGGACTTATTCTCCAGCATGGTTTCTCCTCTCCCAGAAATCCCCACTGTTTGGTCAGCTGCACCCTCAGCAGGCCTCTAGGATGCTTGTATACCACCAGTGACAGAATGCTCACTACCTCTGAGTGTCTTCTGTCCCTATTCTTTGAATGCAGCATAATCAGGTATGTGGAGGAATCACACTGAATGGTTGAAAAGACTGGGGTGGTCTCTGGAGCCCTAGTCCCTCAGTCTCTGGATTGCCCAGCCCATCTCTCAGATTGGACCATTTCATTTCCCGTTTGAGGACTTAGCATGCTCCCTCTGGTCTAGTTGGAGAATCGCTGATCTGATCATTAAGACCCTGGTTTCCCAGGCATGGATGCTCAAAATCCCATACTGACGTCCCCTAAGAAGTGTCCTTCGGTCTGTGACTTTGGACCAGTTTCTCCCAGCCTCCAGCCCTCAGTGCTCACATCCATCAAATGGAGGAAGGGTCTCTCTATATATGTTACCTTCCAGCCAGCGATGATCCCTATTCTGCCATCTTCCAGACCTAAGGAAAGCAATGGAGGGGCCAGCAGGGCCCCTAGTGAAGGCGAAGACACAAGAGCAGACCCCAGGCTGGCCCTGTGCCCATTTTGTCAATGTCTGCTTTGTCTGGAGCTCACAGCAAGCAGGTGAGTTCATTTTCCATTAAGGACAATTAGATCTTCATTTGCATATGCTAAATGCGACATTTAAGGGAACAGTTCCTCCCCACCCAAACAGGATGAAAGTCCAATGACAGGCAGGCAACCTGCAGTTTGGGGCAGAGGTGTAATTGGCTCTTATTAAGGGAGATATGGGAGATACAGGTTTTGAAATGCAAATGATTTCATCAGTCCTTCTGCGGGCCGGAATGGGGAATGAAAGGGGGAAGCTGGGTCTCATTGTTGCTCCATGTCCACACAAGACAGGCCTCCTGACCCACAGCAAGAGAGTCAGAGAAGCTGGGCAGAAAGGATTCAGAATACTCCAAGGAGAACAGAGAGAGCTACAGTCACCTTCCCCCAGCCCCCAACCTCGCCTGCGCTGCCCTGAGTCAGTCACTTCCGACTCTCTAAAGTAGGAAGGTCTAAGAGCTTGTTCCACCCCAGCTCGACACCCCCAACTGTTTCATCATGGCTTCTCCCATATGTCAGCCCCAGCAGACAGTCGGGAGGACCTAAAGACCCCCACATACAGCATTTGCCATCCGCTGCCACGAGGTCTCTCCCCTCCCACCCACCCAACCATCCTGTTCTTGTCTCTAGCTAGTTCAGAGTATTTCATCTGCCTTACAAGCCCAGACTGAAGTCGTGGTAGCATCTTTACCCCCTGGAACTGAGAATTAGAAGGATAATTAGAAGCAGAAGAATCTGGCTCTTCTCTGCGTGTGTGCAAGCACCAACACAGGGCCGGCTCACCCAAGGGCCTCCTAAGAGTTGGTCGCTTCACAGGACAGTACAGGAGTAAGTGGATGAAGGAAAAGATGGAAGAAGGAAGGAGGGACGGAGGGAGGGACGGACGGACGGATGGACGGATAGATGGGGTATGGATGAGTACACAGATGGATACCTTTTTGTACTTCTATGAGCCTTCCCTCTGCCCTTGCCTTAACATATAGCACCTCTCATTTTATAGATGACGGGAAAGTGAGGCTGGATGAGACAGATACCCCAGTCCCCAACCCAGTGAGGCAACCCAGAGATGCAGGGTTTATGTCATGCCTCAGGATGCCCACTCAAACTAGATGGCTGCAAGTTAGCCTCCAAGTCCTCCACTGAGATGGAAGTCTTCCACCTAGCCGCCTCTCCTATGTGACTGCCACACACAGGTCCTAACACAATACTAACCACCTGAGCCTCTTCAGATCCAGCCACTGAGGCTGAGGTTAACAGGCGAACTATGCAGGTGCATCTCTCTCTCTCTCTCTCTCTCTCTCTCTCTCTCTCTCTCTCTCTCTCACACACACACACACACACACACACACACACACACACCACACGCACACGCACACGCACACGCACACACACACATAAATCACCGACTCCCAGCTGACCACTCCAGAAGGTGTGGTCTTCTTTCCCCAGCCTGGCTTTTCAGGTTGCCAGCTACAGACCCATAGATTTCACCACGTCCCTCCCAAGGACACTATTCCCTGCCCCAGACACCTAGAATTAGCCTCTATTTTGAAGAGCCTGGGGTAGGAGGGCAGGTGGAGGGACAGAGACAGAGACTGATAGAGACAGAGAGAGCAGAAGGATCCCTGAACCCACACATTGGGATAAAGATAGTGAGCTGTACAGGCTATCAAGAGAACCATAGCGGTCTGACGCTGACAGGAAATGACAGAATGCTGTAGGGGTGAAGACTTACCCAGAGGCTTCCACATTTGACCCTACACTGGACTCACCTAGGAGCGCTCACCCCTGCCAACACCTGGTATCGCAGACCTATTAAATCGGAACACCTGGAGAAGGAAGCAGACATCTACATGTTTTAGGATCCCTGGAAGATTCCAGCATGATTCAAAGTTTGGCGGCTACTGGACTGACTGCAGGGCAGAGTTGGAACTATGAGCTGCCATACCCAATGTACAGGCTAGAAGAGCGATGCCTGGGAGATCTCCATATTCTGAGACATCAGGGTCCAAACAGGGCTGCAGGCCTGGCTCTACCCTCAAGGCTAGGTTCTTCCCACACTAAGCCCTAGAGATAATCCCAAAGAAACCAGGACCCTGACTCCAAGGAGCTCCAGATCTGGGCACATCCTTAACCTTTCCTGAGAGATGTTCTACTGGGGTTTGGAGGAGCAGGCAGGGAGGTTCCAAAAGACAGCGTGGTGGGGAGCATTGGAAGCTGGGCACAGGCCTGTGTGCTGAAACCAGCTCACTCATAACTCATAAAATCCGAATGGGGCCTGGCTCCAGCCCAGGAACCTCTCTTCATTCTGTGGCATGACTTCATTCTATGGCATGTGGGGGTCTGTTCCTGGATTGTGGGGCCCAGACACGGCCTCTTTATCTGTTTCTTTCCTGATATCCCTCTAAAGGCAGTGGCTTAAAGGGAGCTTCCTGGGGATTTGGGCTTCTTCCTCCAGGTCTACGCTGGAAACACAGGTGTCCACATGAAGACCATGGTACAGGAAATCAGAGGGGGCTCATGACAGTCCCCTGTCCCCAACCCAACTATTCCAAGGAACTGAGACCAGCCAAGTTTTAAGCATGGGACAACATACTCCCTCGAAGCCACCCAGAGTAGAGCTAGAATCCCAGTTTGGCTGCATCCACATGCTGGGGGACCTTGAGGAAGTTGTTTAACCCCTTTGAGGCTGGACCTAATGATGATAAAGATCCCCATTGCTAAGACATTATAAAGTTGGGGTTCAATAAAGCCCATGAGGTTCCAGCACTCGGGAGGCAGAGGCAGGCAGATCTCTGTGAGTTCGAGGCCAGCCTGGTCTACAAAGCGAGTTCCAGGAAAGGCACAAAGCTACACAAAGAAACCCTGTCTCGAAAAACCAAAAAAAAAAAGCAGCCCATGAGGACTGTGGGACCTTGGACACATTATTTTACTTCTATTGCCTCAGCTAACCTGTCTTTAAAATGGGGACAATTACACTACCGCAAGGATACAGGAAGGATTAAATTCATCAAAATGAGCCAATCCACACAAAGCTCTTAGAACAACATCTAGCCTATCTCAAGGGCCAGATGAGACCCTCAGTACAGCGAGGCTCACGCAGAAATGGCTGCCTCCTTCCTGCCTTCCAGGCCCTTTGAGGATGCAGCCAGGTAAATTCCAGCACTTAGCTGCCTTCTTCCCATGGCTAGCGGCTGGCTCCAAGCCAGCTCTCTGTAAAAAAAAAAAAGAAAAAACTGGAATTGGTGCCGGCTTTCTCTTCTCCCTTTCCACGAAGACATCGAAAAATAGAAGCTCTGACCTTGGGCTACCTTGGACTGCTATGTGCTCCAAAAGACAAACGCTAGAAATTACTTCGAGAGAGCTGAGCACACCACAACAGCTGCCCCCGCCCCCAACAACTACTATACTGGCCCTCCTGCTGCCCAGCTGAGCCTGAACAGGCCCAGACGCTGCTGCCTCTCTAACCCTGGATGCCCTAGAATAGTGAAGAGTTGTGGAGGGTTGTTTTTGTGGTTGTTGATCTGGGCTTTGGGGTTTTGTTGTTTGGTTTGTTGAGGGGCAGGCAGCACAACACAAAAAAAGAAGCACAGACATCAGGGTGGGCATGCCAGCCAGCATTTCCACCAATGTCCAGGCAGCACGGGGGCCCAGCTCCCATAGGACGCTGAGGGTCAAAAACTTTGGTGCCTTGCCATTGACCCAGGAGAAATGGAATAGAGTAAACATAAGACATTTGACCCTGCATCACCCAGCCTTTCAACAAGCCACAGTCTTCAAAAGCCATCTGGAAGTTTCCACAGAAATACCTATCTCTGAACAGGACAAGGAACAGGGAAAGTCATGACCAAGCTATTTCAGGTCAGAATAAACTATAAACCCTGTTCTTATTTCCTTTCTTTCTTTCTCTCTTTCTTTCTTTCTTTCTTCTTCCTTCCTTCCTTTGTTTCTTTTTTCTTTCTTTCTTTTTTTTTTTTTTTGTTGGCTGTTAGAGACAGGGTTTCTCTGTGTAACATCTCTGGTTGTTCTGGAACTTGCTTTGTAGACCAGGCTGGCCTCAAACTCACAGAGATCCACCTGCCTCTGTGCTGTGGGATGTTCTGTATGGCAAATGTGTTGCTAATAAAACACTGATTGGCCTGTGGCTAGGCAGGAAGTGTAGGCGGGGCTAACAGAGAGAATTAAAAGAACAGGAAGGCAGAGGGAGTCAGTGTCTGCCAGCCGCCACCAGGACAAGCAGCATGTAAAGATGCCGGTAAGCCACAAGCCATGTGGCAAGGTATAGATTTATAGAAATGGATTGATATAAGATATAAGGACAGTTAGCAAGAAGCCTGCCACGGCCATACAGTTTGTAAGCAACGTAAGTCTCTGTGTTTACTTGGTTGGGTCTGAGCGGCTGTGGGACTGGCAGGTGAAAGAGATTTATCCTGACTGTGGGCCAGGCAGGAAAACTCTAGCAACACCTCTGCCTCCCCAGTGCTGGGATTAAAGGAGTGCACCACCACCGCCTGGCAGCTCTAAACTCTGAAGCTAACACCATGCTGCCCAAAACAAGAGAATAGAAGGACTTCCTTGGGGGCATGAGCAGACACACACACACACACACACACACACACACACACACATACCTCCCTGCTGCCCTGTGCCTCCATGAAGCTTCTGGGAGCACAGAGAAGCTTTGAAGACCAAGGCTCTGATGCCTGCCGACTGTGAGTCTCTAGCATCAGACAGTCCACAGCTGCCTGGGAAACACCTGAGCTCTGGGTACAGTGAGGGCAACAGGAATGTCCTTGAGTCCTGGTGCTCACATTCTAGTCCAAGAGGTGTGGAGAATAAGCACCAAAGACAGCAAAGCTGAGTGAAAGATTAGTGAGGAAGTAGAGTGGCCACGCCTACTGTTCCAGCAACTGGGAGACTGAGTCAGAAGGATGAAGAGTTCAAGTCCAGGCTTCCAGCCTGATAGATACGAGAGAGAGAGAGAGAGAGAGAGAGAGAGAGAGAGAGAGAGAGAGAGACTTGGACTCAAAACCTGAGAGAAGGTAGGAAGATGGCTCCAGGGGTAAAACATTTGCCATGGAAGCATAAAGAACTGAGTTCTGATGTTCAGAACGTGTGTAAAGTCGGAAGGAGTACAAGTTCTCAATCCTAGCCCTCTTATGGCAAGATGGAAGACAGAGACAGAAGGATCCACAGAAACTCGAAAGCCTGCTAGTGACAAACAAGGACCCAGTCTCAAAGTGGAAGGCAAGAACCGACATCTCAATCCGTCCTCTGGCCTCCATATCCAGGCTGTGGCACGTGGGCACCCGGACTCCTGTGCACACACAGATGAATGAGAATTCAGTGTAAGTCCAGGTGAAATGGAACAGGCCACACAGTGGCCTGGGAAGGAGAATCAGGCAGAAGGCTTGCCTGCAAGGCAGAGAGGTGGGAGTGCTCGGGTGAAGTCAGAGTGAGAAAGGAAGGCTGGGACACTGAGGCACAGTGGACAGGGAGGGAACGGGGAGATGACGGAGCAAAGGCGACTAGGTCAGCTCTCAAGACATATATGCCAGCCCAGGGTGCAGTGCCTGGGGCAAGGGCCTGATCCAATTCTGTGCACCTTCTTCTGGTGGCTACATAGAGGAAAACACGGGAAACGCCACAGAGACTCCCGAAGCCTATGCAGAGACGGGATCATTTGCAGGACAGAAGAGGGGGACGTGAGCAGGAAGAGGGGCAGCAGAGGTGATGAGGTGTGGAGAGATTTAGGACCTGGGCAGTCAGTAGCTTTGGTTGTTAGCAGAAGAGCAAGAATACCTCAAGTGGTGACAGGCCATTCAGAGACTGGCCTGAACGACAGCAGAAGGCAGGTAGACCACCTTCATCTGGAGGGAGCACCTTCTAAGGGCCTAATGGTCACGAGAGACCAAGGAGCAAGGAGAGAGAGATCCTGGTTCTACACCCTCCTGGAGGCTAGAAGTCTGGCCAAGGTCTCTAGGGGACAGGGTTTGTGGGGTCTTTTGCTCAAGCCAGCCCATGACCTTGCCCAGAAAAGAAACCCAGCATTGCCAGTGGCTTGGACTCTGGCTCCTAAGTGGCCATGCCTCCTAGGGCCCAGGATTCCCTCAACCCATAATGGAGCATTTATTCTAGACCCAGCACCTGAGCCTGCCTGGCCACACCCAAGCTATCCTAGAACCAGAAGCATAGGCGGCCACCCATGAACTCTCTTTCGATAAGGAGGTAAGAAAGTACGTTCAGTACAGCTCATGGCCCTCCACTCTCCTCTCCAGCCAGGGAAGGCAGACTTTCTTCGGCACCTCTCCCAGCTTCACCTTAGGGAAACCTGGGAGCTGGAGAGTGGACCATCCCTTAGACTCTGGAAACAGGCAGGCATGACTTCATATGTCGTCTCTAGGAATTCCTCCAGAAGGCCATAGGAAAGCCACTTGTGTTTTTGGAGATTCTATCACGTCCTAGTATCACAGGGTCTATTGCATGCCTTCTGGCTAGGGCTCTGGTAATACCCAGCAGGCATAGTGGTGTCAGTCTCGTGAGACTAGCAACCCAGTTCTCTTCCACCTTCCCTTCAGGTTCCAGGAGGTGCCTTTCAGAGGCTTTTCCTTGGTTCCGTGTTAAGACACCCCACCCTAGAGTTTACCATGCTGTCAGCCCAGGCTTAGTTCTTACTCCAGCTATCAAGGTTGCTATCCCAGAGCCTAGCTTCAGAAAACTGATGGGATGGATGAATGAATGAATGAATGAATGAATGCAAGGCTGCCTCCCAGTCCTAGCCAGCCTCCAACTCTGGAGAACTATCCCTCAGTTTCTTATAACTCTGCATCACCATGCAAAGAACCCTTCCCTGGGCCTGGGTACATGTGTCTTATTGAGGCTATAGATAATTTACACCTGGCCCCAGGCTCAGAAGTAAAGGCCAGGTGGTCATGGGGAGCTTCCTGCAACCTTAAGTCCGTAATATTCCTCCCAGCCAGCCTCTAGGCCTTCAGGCGGCACAGGAGCCTGGATTGCACACTGTGCGAATTGAAAGCGTGAAGCAGGAGGATGACAGGACTTCCCTGCCTTCATATTGGACATACTGGATATATAAAACAGCTGGGCTTCCTGACTTCTGGGCCCTGTGTACACCCATGGAAAATTCAGGTAGGGAACTGAAATGATCCTCCTCATGGCAGCCAGGGAAAGGAGATGAGTAAAGGGGTCTACAGGGGGTGAGGGGGGCTGCTTTGCCCAAGCCACCCTGCTGCTTCTCGGAAGCAGCCAATACCAAGCAGGCAGATGGCCGGCAGGCCCCCTCAGAGCCCTGGGACCCAGATGGTCAGCCCCAGCATTGGGCGAGGTACACAGCAGCAGCAAAAGAGAGACTACTGCCAGCCAAAGCCACCAAGGCCTATAGCCGGGGCTACTCTGTCTTCCTTCCTGAAGCTACAGCTGGGAGGCCCATGGGACCGCAGAGCAGCTGAAATCTGCAGCTACAGTCAGAGCGGCCACATTCAGGGGCCATGGCCCAGAACAGGCATGTCCTCCCAGGGAAAGCCTCCTCCACTCCTGTTGCCTGTCTGTCAGGGGACCAAAGGAACTGTGTCTTCACTTGCAGCCAGGCTGTGAGCCCAAGTCACCTCCTGACCTCTCTGCATCATCTCCCATGGACTTGCTTGGGCTCAAAAAAGGAAAAGCACTAAGGACTAACTAATAATAGTCTCTAATACTCCTTAAGGGCCTGCCAGAGATGGCCAGGAGTTCTGAGAGCTTCATGGGTAAAAACCATTTCCTGTTACAACCCTGAGAGGCAAGTCTGTTGGGATCCCCACTTTACAGATGAGGAAATGGAGACCCAGGGAGGATGCAAAGAGCCTAAGTCATTGGTGAGTCAGAAGTCCAACCCAGGCAGCCTGGCTCTGCAGCCCATGTTCTCAGAGCCATCCACCTGGCCAGAACCACTGTGAGTCCCACACTGTACCATACCAGGGAGCAGAGACAGGTCACCTTGGTTTCAGAGGTACCTTGTCAAGGAGTGAACTGTCCATCACAGATACACACTTGCCTTGGTGGAATTGTCTAGGCAGCGGGTAAGGACAAGCCTAGGTCACCTCTGATGGAAGGGACAAGTCTCCCTCAGGCCAGGTCTTGAGGTCTTGGGAGGAAGTATGGGGACCTTAGAGAAGCCTACATACTGACACACATTCAATCACAGACTTACACATGTTCACTTGCTCACATGCACATGTGTGAGCTTGTGCACATGTGTTCCTTGACATAACAGCTATTCTGGGGAACAAAGGACACTACTAAATCCCCACTCCTGGGAGCCCCCAGACCACGGGAAGTCTGCTCCCCCTTGACAAGTGCCTGGAGGAAAGCCTAAGACACTCCCTTCCCCCTTCTCAGCCTCAGTTTCCCCACTGTTTGAGGAAGGGGTTGTTTGAGGTCATCTCCAAGGTCTTGGGCTCCTTGCCGCCTGGCCAGTCACCTGCAATTCTCTGTCCCCAGAGCTGGCAGGAGCTGTGACTCAGCAGTGAGAGGCAGCACAGGAGCTGCCCACTGCCCCCTCCCCCCAACACACACAAAGGGCATCTTGTTACCACAGGCTGCCAGCAGGCAGGCAGGGCTGGGAGGTAAGGGGCCAGGACGCCTGTGTCAGCAGGACTGGGGGCAGGGCTCAGGGGGAGGCTCTGCCAGGGCTCCTGGCTGGCTGGCCACAGGATCCAAGCAGTGGACAAGGCAGGCAGCTCTGAGGAGCAGTCTCAGGGAACGGCTGGTCCCCAGGCTTCGGTGTGGAACTCTGTTTCTTAAGTTCCTTTTTTATTATCACTATTTTTCAGTTACGTTCTGAATGAACCTTGTGCTTCCAGCAGCAACTTCAGGCCTGGAATTTCCCAGCTGTGCAGGCTGAAACCACAGCCCCGGCTCAGAGCTTACCTGTCTTCACTCTGTGGTCTTGGATGCGAGACTGAGGCCCAATCAGTTTTCCTATCCATAAAATGGGAGAGCTGAGTGGAGGCAATACTTATATCACACTCCCCAGTGAGGCAGATGTCACCTCCCAGGGGAGCCCCAACACTGGTCAGGACATTCTGGTATCTTCTTTGTTGCTACTCCCTCTGCTACCTTCTTGCTTTTGGATCCTAGGCAAAGAAAACACTTTTGCCTTCAGGCATCAGTCTTCCAGCATGTAAAATGGAGATGGCTGAAAGAAAGCAGAAACTAAACAGTAGATTCTCTCTGGACATTACTTGGACATCACATTTTGACACTGAACAAAGATTAAGACAAGATAGATTCAGGGAGTCCATGCAAGTAAATAAATCAGTCTGCAATACTGTTCCTACGAGCGTGGGCATGGAGGTTCATACATGTGCACACACATGTATGAGTGGGCAGGCAAGTGTGTCCCCATACTAGTGTGTTACTTGGGCAGAACAAGGTTCAGAGCAAAGGCTCTTCAAGGCCCTTATGCTCCTTAGGACCACGGGACTCTTGTGACTGATTTGTGACGTCCAGCTAACCACAGTCTTGCACAACAAATTGGTGGCTGCAGACCTGCATCCTCCAAGCACTGGGAGGAACTAGTGGCCAGCTGCCCCCAAACCACCCACTACAGTCTCAAGGAACACTCCATCCATGTAAATGTGCCCCAGAGTGGCATCCCCACCATTTTCATAAACTTTTATATGTGGGTGTCTCATTTGCCAAGCATCCATAGTTCGCCTGTCGAAAGGATTCTGCATCCTGTTAGGAGCATATAACTGATAGGCTTTCAAACACTGAAGTGTAGTGGGTACAGGTTAGTCTACCAGACCCTCCAAATACTACCCAGCTCCTAAGGTCCTTTGTCCCACTTGACACATGAAAGTGAGACCCAGATAGGTGAAAAAGCACACACCTGAGGGCCTGAGAAAGGGGCCAGGTGAGTCAGGCCTGTGAAATCAGAAAATGAAAAAGCCAGGCACAGTTTGGGGATGTAGACCATGACCCAGAAACCCAGGCAGAACACAACTACCATCTCCTTTCCACAAGCATAGACCCTCCCCTTAGTTGTGAGCTTGGAGACAGCCAGGGCCTGTTGGAAGGTGAGAAAACCCATTTCCACCATCCTCCTCTCCTGGGGAAGATCCTAAGAGTTCTTGGCACACTGGGCTTCCTTTTGGGCAGTGCCCAGGTGGGGCACAGGCCTCAGGCACAGATTACCTGGCCTCTTCCTCCCCTGGTTACATCAGTGACTGAGTGTGGGAGGCCCCTCCCTCCCCGACCCCATGCCACCCCTGAAGGCAGACCCGCCCAGGCAGAGCAGAACTTCCTGACAACGGCATCCGGCATCCTCTAGCATCCTGAGAGCAGGAGGCTCAGTGGTCTCAAGGGCCACATTCCATAGGAAGGGCTGCATTTTATTGGATCCCCACTGCACAGGAGGTAGTTTAAATCCATCATCTGTTTAGCAAATATTCACTGAATGCCCTTGAAGTGCCAGGTCCTGGGCTCGGTACAGGAATCCAGGAGAAGAAAGCAGGTAGACCCCTGCCCTCGTGGAACTCACAGTCTAATGAGGAAGGTACACAAATGAGCTACAGGAGAAGAGAGGAAGGTTCCCGATGGGGACACCTGCCTGGAATTGCTGATGAGGGAAGGCTTCCTGGAGGAGGTAACACTGAGCAGGCTCTCCCCAAAGGGGAACAGGAGCTATGCAAGCAAAAGACAGGGGAAAATATTACAGGCAGAGCGATACTGTGGGAGCAGGTACGTGGCACCCACAACTTTCACAAGGACCTTAGAGGGTGGAAACAGGCACTCCACTTTATAGTGGAGGAAACTGGGAGTCCTGAATAACTGAGTCAGTCAGAAGACTGAGGCTCATCTAGATGGGCAGTTTGCTCTGACCCTATACCACACACTGGCATTTCCAATGAGCCCCGAACCTAAACAGCAAAGCCAGGAACAGTGGAAGAGGATGAGTCTAATTTGTCTTGTAGCATACAGATGTGGAGGAAAGGTGGTCCCCATGACAGCCAAGCCTCTCTTTCACCAGCAGCTTGAGAGGTCTCCATGCAGGCTCTTTAAAGGCCTTCCCCAGAGCCACAGGGAGAGGGAGGACAGGGGAGAGTCAGAGACTGGCAAACGGATGGAGACTCCAGGCAGGAGCAACAGCAGTCAGGGGGCTTGGAGCAGAAGAACGTGGCTATGGCATTTGGAGAATGGTAAGCTGGCGTGTTTGAAATTCTCCATGGTCACCCAGGACCAGCCCCAGAGCTGCCCAAGGCCCACCATGTCCCAAGCAAACCTCGGCAGAGTTCACTGGAGATCGCAAGAAGATGTAGTCTTCCCTGGGTTAGTGTGACTCCACTATAGGCAAGAGCTGGTGCTGGACTTTGGCATCCAGCTGAAGGACTGCAGCCTCCTCCTGCCTTCGGGAAGCTGACAAGGGAGCAGAGAGGACAGACAGACAAGTTGCAGGCAGAAAACCTTGCAAGAAGAGAGGCCTTGTTGATTCAGTTCCTCAGCATCCCTTCCCTCAAGGGCTTCGTCAGAATGGAGCAGTGACCCAACAGACACTATGATGCCTGGTGGCGGGTGGGAGTGTCCCCTCCCAGCTTGTGATCTGCAGAGTTGCTCCTACCCCATCTTCATCCCAAAGCTGGGAACCTGGCCAGCAGGAGCCAGACCGCCAGTAGGAATGCTGGGGTAAGCAAAGGAGGCAGGGACGCTCCTCCATTCTGCTGATTTTCTCTCTAGGAGTCCAGAACCCCAGAGCTAGTCTATGGCCACAGCCCAGACCTCCGTGCAGGCTGCAGATGTCTAGGCAATTCCTTTAGGACTCTGGCCCCATCAAGGATGTCTACAGCCACAACTCTCACTATGCTTTCTCCAAGGGACCACAACTGTGACAGATGCCCTGCTGTTCTGAGACTAAGATCTCCATTGTTAATGTCTGGAAAAGCTTCCTTGGCTTCCAGGGAGAACATCCAAAGTGCCCCCTGCATTTGCTTGTCACTGTGGTAGGAGTACTCCAGCCTTTGGGGAGAGAATGACTGTTCATCTATAGGAGGGAAGAGAAGAGGAGAGAGCTGGGCCTGTCATGGAACCCAGTCCCTACGCCTCATTCTGTCTTGGCTCCTCACTAATGCTTCCTAGCCATCACATCCTTCTTCAGAAGAATGCCCTGCCCACAGCCTGGCAACTCCCCAAATCTCCTCTCGTTGGCTTCCAGCCCAGTCCCGCCTGTACCATCCTGCTTCAAATCCCACCTAGGTCCATAACCTATTTCTCACTTCAGAGTCCAGATGGCACTCACGTAATTCTTCCTAAAACAAGGATGGCTAATCCATTTCAGTCTATAAGCCAACCCCGACTCGTCAGCATCACCCCCTTTAAGGACTGTTTTGAGAGGTTTCCGGGGCTACGTGCAAGCTCTGTGGGAAAATGTCATGATTGCTTAGTGGGTTTTGTCTGTTTTGTTTTGTGTATGTGTGTGCATGAGTACTTCTGGGATGGATGGAACCCAGGTCCTCATATGTGACAAACACTCAGCTATAGGCCCAGCCCATGATTGACAAGTCTGCTGTGGGCATAATAGGGGAAGAGTTTACCACTGGTTCACCATAACCAGGCAAATGCCTTCAGGCGTTTGAGAAGATGCAAACAAACATCCCTGTCCCTTTCCCTGCTTTGTGCTCGACCTTGGTTGGCCTCTGTGACAAGGGCAAAATTCTTACCTTTTGACTCCGGCTAATGTAGACAGATTAGCTGGGAACTTTGGGGCATGGAAAGCACTCGATTGTGCTTCCTCCTCTGTATATGAATAGGACCAAGGGGTCCTAGAGGTTGAGTTCTAGAAAAACAAATGAATTCTCCAGCCCATAGCCCCTGAACACATCACTGGATGGCATGAAGAACTGAGTACCAACACAGGGTCTGAGCTGGAGACCAGAGGAAACAATGATCAAAGAAGGCAATCAAAGCAACAATCTCAGGCCACAGATGCTCTCCGAGTGTGGTGAGCAGTGCGCTGGTATTGAGAGGTTCGAACTGTTTAGAGGTAGCAAAGCTCAGGAAGGGATCCGGAACCCAGAATGGAGGCCAGACTCCCTGACTTTTCACCTACTTTCATCATTAAAGTGGCCCAGAGATACCCTTTGCTTCCCAACACTATCCCTCCAAGGACCTCAGAGAAGCGTCCCTGGTCATTCAGATTTAAGGGAGTCCCTATATCCCCATGGTTCTCCTTCTCAGTCCCTCACTATGACTGCAGTTCTGATTCCTTCTTGGGCATTTCAGTTCTTTCTTTAGTCTGCTTGGTCTATGAGTCTCATGAGGGTGGAGATGAGATCTGTTTCTCACCCTGTGGCCTCCCCTCCTAACTCAGATTACTGTTGTCTAAACAGTGTATTGGCTGTGGCAGGCAGGGGTCAGGTCTTCAAATACCTGACACTCCATGCAGATAAAGTAAATGAGTGAGGCATGCCCTGTGAAACCTCAGAGCAGCAGCAGCCACATGGTACATTCCTATTGTGTTCTGGGCCTGCCTCACTGCAGCAGCTTGACTGTGTTTACTTGACATATATGCAAATTGAGCATATACAAACACCAAGGGAAAAATCCTTTTTTTCCCAAGAAATATGCCCTTTTCCTCTTTATAGAGTAAATGATACTTTTATCATTTATTTAGTGGGGGCATATATGTGTGTGTGTGCATGTGAATGTGAACATTTATATAAAGCCTAGGTTTGAACCTAGGACCTTGTGCATACTAGTGGGTATTCTACCACTGAGCCTTATCCCTACTTCTCTACCCTTTTTAATTTCCTTACTTTTGCTAGAGTTTTAAGTACCAAGAACTATATCTCTAGTCCACAAACGAACAATGGGCCAAGTGTGAGGATCTGCCCATGGCAGCCTCAAATGGCCCTGGGGTTCTTCACTTGGGTCCCTGGACCATCAGACGCAGTCATGTCACCTGAAACTTGTTAGAAACCCTCAGGCAGTTCTCACTGAAGCTCTAGGTGGGGGCAGCAAAGGGAGTTTTAGCATGCCTCCAGGCAATCCTCCTGCCTGGTTGAGTCAGAGAATCAGAGAATGGCAGAGACTGGGGCAAACTGGGGAGCCTGCATCTTCCCTGAAGGGACCCTGTGGCTCAACTCCAGTCTACATTCACAGAGTGGAAGTGTGAGCCAC
>CABHPQ010000916.1:11341-51357 GCA_902168405.1 Peromyscus aztecus | reverse complement strand
ATCTATCTATCTATCTATCTATCTATCTATCTATCTATCTATCTATCATATTTTAGTCATCTATCTATCCATCCATCATCTATCTATCTATCTATCTATCTATCTATCTATCTATCTACCTATCTATCTATCTATCATCTATCTATGGGGTCCTTGTTTCTTAGACTGTGAGGATAGATGACTTAGGGACATTGGAGTCTGAAAGAACAGCTCCCGATGACAGACTGCAAGATCTCAACCTTTGAGGATGGTGTTAACACCATAGTGAAAATTAATACCTCAGTATTGACAACTATTACTTCATGTAACATGCATAGCTCCCCAATGCCTAGCCCGAGTCAAATCAATTTAATTACCTAACGAAGGTAGTTGTTATGGCAACTATGGTACTAATTCATTTCAGCAAATACTCAGTATGATTGACGTGTTGCTAGGCAACAGCCAATAGATTGGACAGCCAATGAAGACAAATTTCACCTGGCTCAGATGTGACTACCTAGTCATAACCTCAGGCTCTGCAGAGGTGTTTCACAGAAAAATGTTGAGATATTGGAGATGGTCTTGAACAACAGAATCTTTATTGTTACCCCCAAACAACCAGAGGCAAAGCCTACACTTATGAGAATTGAAAGGAAGACTCATATAGCTAGTATGCCCTATTTTAAACTATATATATATGTATAATTTTTCTAGTTCTGAAAAAACTCGTATTTATACCTCTCTGTAAAGATAGGCTGCGAACTTAACAACTGTATCCCTCCCACACAGATAATAAGTCAGCTGAGGCATGGGGAGTGATGGGGGACTATTTCACTGGATGATTTTACATTCTTGGAGACCTCTGTGAACCCCTTCTCTCCACTGGCACTCTCCCATCCACGATGCTGCCTGTTTCACAGTCTCCACCCTCATTTTCACTTGGGGTTCCCAGCTCGTTCTCTCACAATGCTGAGTGGCAGACCTCCATCTCATGGCCCACATCTGTTAAGCTGGAAGTATTACTAGAGCCGGGAAGGAAACACAGACATTTGGGGATAAGCTCGCAAATTAATCCAGGGGCTCCTGCAAGGGACAACTTCCGATCTTAGTAAGGGGTCACAATCCACATCCATGCTTGCAAACTCAGACATGCACAAGTGGCAGGTGGGTGAAGACCGAGTGTGATATAGTCACATGTAGGATGAGGATGGAGTGGGGACCTGGGGATCAGAGAGATGGTAACACCAGAAGGCATTTGAGAACAATCTCTTCTAATCTCTGCCCTTTGCCCTACTTTTGTCCTGCAGAGCTTCTGTACTGGGTTCAGTAACTGGCTGTGGTGATTCCTTCTAGGGACATTAGGAATGCTCCTTTTGTAACAGGAGTCACATGACATTGTGGGGATAAAAGCTGAGACTCTGAAGATGATGTTCACTGTACATGCTCCTAAGTACACGGTCACAACTAAGTCTTTGCTTCTCCAGGTTCTGGTCCCTGTGTATCGCAGAACATGGTATCATTGAGTGACTTCCAAATCCTTGGTACCTAACTGCAAAGATCCAATGAGAACCCTGACGCCAGTGTGGGGCTTAGTGAAGCATGTGAGGGAGATTCCATTCCAGTCAGCCCAGCTGCTTTCCCCTTTTCTGGCCGACGGGAGCCCCGGGGAAGCCCACGCAGGTACTGTAAATGCCGAAGGTGGCTCACACAGAGAGAGAGTGAGTGAAGAGAAGAGGAATGCTAAGAGTCATCAGGTGTGAAGCTTCCCAGGACCTAACGGTGCAGCATCCTGCCTGGAAGAGCAAACATCTTCTTCTCTGATGGCTCAGGGAGGGAAGGACCGATAGTGGTTGGGACAGGGTGCAGGGATGAGGTGGAGGAGAAAGCAGGGGAGGAAGGAAGGAAAGAATAAAAGTGGAAGAAGGAGGAAGGAGGAAATGAGTGAAAGAAAAAAGGAAAAAACTTTTGTTGTTCATTAAGAGTGTAACTCAGATGTGTTTGAAAATAAACCAGCATATATGTTTAATGGGTCTTTGGCCTCATTGTCCAGTGTTTGAATACACATGTACACATGGTCAAATACATATGCACACACACACACACACACACACACACACACTCATACATATATTCACCCCCCCCCCACATGCACACACATGCACGCATACACACACAAACACACATGCACACAGGGCTTTTTTCCTTTCCAGCAATTCAATGCCATCAACTAAAAATTATTGCATAAGGGGAAGTTAATTGGGGAGGAGCAATTTTCTCAGAACTGATTGCAGGAGCAGCCATGCAATCATCTCAGCAGAGCATGGAGTACAGTGCCAGCCAGGGGGTGGGTGTGGGGAGGCTGGGCCTGAGGATATGTCTCTACTTCTGCAACCTGCCTCAATTCCTTCCTCTGGGAACAGGATAGACGAAAGCCTATCTCCTGCAGGTGATCTTTGGGGGCCTTCCCAGTAGTTGGGCTCTAAAACCTATCCACAGAGCCTCCCTCTCCTTGCAGACTGATTTTTGAAACAGGTGCTTGCGTGGTGGGAAGCAGACATCACATTGTGTTCTGTTCTGGAGAAGGGGCCCTTGAACACAGCATCTAATGTTGCATGATCCAGTTTTCCAGCGTCCCTGATGGAAACAATTTGCACACTTTGCAAACACTGTATTGGTAGATGGGTGCAGGCAGAAATCGTCGTCGGGTGTTCTAGATTCATTTCTATTGTTATAAAATATCCTGAGAGAAAACAACTGAGTGGGAAAGGGTTTATTCTAACTCACAGTTCCAGGTGACAGTCCATTATTGAGGGGAAGTCACAGCTGAAACAGCTGAAAACAGTTAGGCCCATCACATCCACAGCTAAGAGCAGGGAGAAACTAATGTGTGTGTGCCACCAGCTCAGTGTCTGCACTCGTGAACAGTTCAGGGCCTCCTGCTTAGGAAATGGTATTGCCCACAGTAGACTGGGTCTTCACTCACCAGTTAACTTAGGACAATCCCCCACATGCATGCCCAAAGACCAACTCCCATGAAGACTCTTTTTTTTTTTTTTTCAAGTGATTGGATGTAGTGTCAAATTGACAATTAAAGCCAACCATCACACAGAATTAGTTGGAGTCACAGGTGGACGGGCCTTTTATTGGCATCTACTTTGGAAATAAGTTGACATATCAGTGCACTGCTCAACCTCCGTCAGAGAAGCTTCTTCGTGAAGCAGATGGTCATTGACAGAGAGACACACAATAGGACAGTTAGTAGGGAGTGGGAGACTTTGGAGCACTCAGTCCTGAATAGGATGTCATTATTAAAACTCTCCTCAAGGCTCAGGGACCTATGCAAAAGAGGAGGTATAAAGATTGTAAGAGCCAGAGGTGGTGGAGGACTCCAAGGAAGCAGTGTCTTCCTGACCCATTGGGATTGACACTCGTATGATATCACAGAGATTGTGACACCAGCACAGGACCTGTGCAGATTCAAGCTGGACAAAATCCCAGAACTGAGAGGAGGAGGTGGACACAAAATCCCACCCTTAATCCGGAAGCTATTTGCAAATGATACCTGCTGGGCGAGGGAAAACCATTTTTCTCCAGTGGAGTGTTACTGGGCATATCAGTCACACTCTAGGGCAGGCCTCATGCCCAGCAGTAGTTGGCCAACACAAAACAGACCCTATATTTTTTTGGTATATGTGTTTTGTTTTTGTATTTTTCTGTCTTTTTGTCTTATTATCTTTTCTTTTTATTAATTTGTCTGTTTTAATTTTGTGCTATGTTCTTTTTTATTTTCTTCCCTTTTTTTGAGAGAGAACATGAAGTTGGGTATGTAGGGAGGTAGGGAAGACCTGGGAGGGGTTGTGGGAAGGGAAAGAATATAATCAAAATATATTTTATGAAAGATTTTTAGTATTTTTTTTAAAAAAGAAATCAGTAGAGTATCTTACATGTGCATTCCAGGAACTGGAATTAGACAAGGTGAAATAACACCCGAAACTGCGCGCCAGACTCCACTGCACAGGTCATTAAGGCCAGCCCTCTGTCCATTCCTGGGGCATGTTGTGTAGGACACTTCAGTCCCTTCAACACGTTTACTCCTAAGCATGGTGATGAATTTCACAGCATTCCCTTCTTTCTGTACATGTATAGAATTTGTGCATATACGTGTTCCTGTGTGCATGTGGATGTGACTATGCATTCATGGAGGCCAGAGGTCAAGGTTCAGTGTCTCCCTAAATCACTCTCCTCCTTAACTTTTGGAGACAGGCTGCTTTACAGAATCTGCAGCGCCTTGCTTTGTTTAGCCTGGATGACCAGTAATCTCCAGGGATCCTCCCATCTCCACCTTCTCAGAGCTAAGAAACAGGTGTGTGCCAACTTGTTTGGATTTTCACATGGCTATTGGGGACCCAAGCTCAGACCCTTATACTTTATACATTGCCAACTAAGCCATCTCCCCAGCCCCCAAGTGCTTTCTTTATAGGGTCAAAACACCCACTCTCTGCTGCCATCTGGGTAAAGTGCCTGGTCATAGTGCCCAGTCTTGAAAGAGTGCCCATTGTCCCTCATGCCATTAAGCCTTTCTGGCAATAATCCCATGAGGCTGGCATCCTCCCTGCTTTTCTCAGATGAGGCTCGGAGACGGGACACGTCTGGCCCCGTGTCGCTCCCCTGATAAGGCAGGGTGGGGCACAGACTCAGGCAGCTTCCAAAGCCCACCCTCCATCCACGTAGCTTAATGAGGGTTTGGGCTTCACGCTTCTCTTCCCTTGATTAGGTGTTAAATATTTACCGTCTTTCCTTTATTCCTCTCTACCCTCTTTAAAAACGGGTTAATTAAAATCATTCCTTGAGCTCATGATAAAAATATGTAAATGTGATGATTTTTGTGAAATGAATCTATTGTTTTCCTTTCATTCCCAACGGACTGTGGATAAGAAGGGATAGATAGCTGTGGGGCTTCCCATGAATTTGAACAAGCATTTGATAATATGCTGTATAACCGATTTCAAGGTCTGGTGGCCACAGGATCCAGCTGTGTGTGGATATGAAGCACAACCGAGTTCTCGGGCCTGGGGTTGGGTGTGAAAGGGGAGGTGTCTCAGCATTTCCGCAAAGAGCTGGTGGAATGAACTTGGAAGGACAGAGCTGGGAAGGCACCCACCCCATGTCCCTGTGTGCATGAGTCATTCTGTGACGTTGTGACAAGATACCATGGCCAAAGGCAACTCAAGGAAGAAAGAGTTTTCTGGGGGATTATCGTTCCAGAGGTGGGTTCCATAGTGGTGGAGAAGGGAGCTGGTAGATCCCATCTCAGCTACACCGAGGAAGTAGTGAGATCAAACTAGAAGCAGGACAAGGCTATAAAGTCTTAAAGCCCACCCCTGGTGATGTACTTCCTCCAGCAAGGCTTCATTTCCAACGTTACACGATCTCCCCAAACAGCACCGCCAACTGAGGACCAAGTATTCAAACACAGGAGCCCATGAGGGACGTTCCTCATTCAAATCACAACACTATGTCTGCTCTGTCTGTTTAACTTACTCAAACCCACGTCCTGTAGGCCACCTGCTCTCCTGTTCATTTTTTTTTTTTTTTTTTGGATCTGGGACCAAGTGCTCACACCTCCCTGTGGCCCTATCTGACAGTTGCTCGGGGTAACTCAACATGTTTCTTGTTTACCAAGTACTTGCTCTGTGTCATGTTCTGCAGATCCCTGTCCTTGGATGTGGCACATTGACATACAGGAGACCAGCCCAGGGATAAGTGATGATCTCCCCTTTTAAGTGTTCATGAAATCTCTGAGTGGCCATGACCTCCTTAAGAACTGCTAGCTATCTAGGTAAGGGCAGGAACAGCCTGTTAGGTCCCTTGATTCTCCTTTGACCTATAGCCAGCCATAATAAAACACACCTCTGAGTGTATTCTCCAGGGTGAGTCTGGACAAGGATGCTGTTTTTAGTGGCAGTGCCTGAGTATCGGGTAGGGTGAATTGCTTAACAAAACAAACAAAACAAAAGAAAACAACTCAATGGCTTAGCACAAGGCTAAAAGTACCCACATGTTAGGAAAGGGACTCTACTTGGTGTTGCTTTTGAGGACTCAGACATTACAACTCCTGTTCTTCCTAGCTCTTTGGATCTGGGAAGATTCTTCCTTAGTGGGTGTCTTAGTCTGTTTCTGGTGTTACAGTATAACACTCTAGATTGATTGACTTACATTGGTCATAGTCCTTGATGCTGGGAAGTCCAAGACCACGGCATTGTTCAGTTGTCTACTGAGGACTCTGCCGGAAAGATGGCGCCCACTTGCTGTGCTCTCAATGAAGGTTCAAACATGTTCCCTCAGGGCTTCTTCATAAGGGCCCTAATCTTACTCATAAGGGTTGCATTCTCATGACCTAGACACCCTCTCCACACCTCTGCCTCTTAATACTTTTGCAGGAGATGTGAGGTTTTGATATATTCACCAGAGGAAGCAAACATCGGACCATATCACCCAGCCACCACAGAGAGAGCCAGTGCCATGCCCCGTGTGTTTTTTTCCAAATAGCAAGAAAGGTTAGGAATATAGCTGGTGGATCACAGGACATGAAAGCTTCCTCCATTTCAAAAAATCACTCTCAAGTTTAGGGTTTATTGTTTTACTCTTTAAAATCTGTATTGTGAAGCTTGAGGATGAGGTCTTCATTCTCCTGGTGGTGTTCCTCTGCAGACACACCACTGCTTCAATAGTCAGCACTAAACAGGAACATTTACAGGAATGGGAAGCTGCTTTGAAACTTAGGATATAATAGTGCTAATAATACTTTTAGTAAATAGAGAACGGGGACCACTTTTTCCTTCTCCCTGATATCTGCTCTCCAGATTCCACATTAGAGGTCTCCAAAGAATCCCAAAGGTACCCTGAAATTCCACTTTAACACATCAGTGTGATTGTCATGCAGTTCCCCAGTGTTTGGTGAAACATTATCCTTTGAGGTTGTTTTTTGTATGAGATTGACATGTAAGCCTGATGTGGCTAGACTCTATCTGATCAGCTGAAGGTGTCCACAGAACAGGAGACGGTCATTTCTGAGCCAGAGGGAATCTCACAGCATTCTCGGGCTTTATTAGCACTGCCAGCAAGCCTGAGTGTTTAAGTGATGCCGTGTCATGTGTGTTATGGACTCATCAGTGTCCATAAACACGGAATCACTTCTATAAACACCCCCCCCCACACACACACCTCAATAGATACATTCATCACACAGGCTTGCTTTCTCTAGAGAATCCTGAGTAATAGACACCCGGAGGGAAAGATAATTGCCCTCAGCATCTACCTTCTCCCAACTTTATCCTTGGCCTCCCCCATCCAAGCAGGAGGTTTCATTGTCTAGGGCCTCAAGTCATGGGAGCCATTAGGAACATCTCAGCCACGCACAGCTCTTTATTAGCAGGCTCAGGCACAGCTGACCTCCTTTGACCTTGTATGACAGTTAATTTTATGTTCCAACTTGGCTAGGTAGGCTAGTGTATACCTGTGTTTGGCTAAAGGTAGATCTCTGAGGTGATGTTTAACAAATCATTAGACTTTTAGCAAGGTGGATGAGCTCTATGATGTAGGTGAGCTTCATCCAATCTATTAAAGGCTTTAAGGATACAGAAGGCCTGGGAAGATGCCTCAGTGGTTGAGTACTTGCTACTCTTCTAGAGGGTCTGAGTTCAATTCCCAGCACCCGCAGGAGCTGACCATCACCTGTAATACTAGCTCCAGGAGATCTGACACCCTCTTTTGGCCTCTGCAGATGCATGCACCTATGTGCACTCACCTGCACATATACATATAATTAAAATAAAATAAAATTAGAAAAGAAAATGGACAGAGGCCCAGAGAAAAGAGGGCTCTCTCTCTCTCTCTAGGCCTGTCTTCTGTAATATGAACTCTTACTGAGTTCTTATTGTGTGGTCAGTCCTTCAAAATCTCTTTATTTATCCTTTCCCTTTTCCTTTTTCCATACTCCAAAATGACTTTAAATGCCTCATTTTTCTCAAATGAGAAGATCCAGAATTTTGAGAAATTTCAGTCAACTCGAGCATACAAACTTTAGTACTAAGGATGAAAACATTAAATGTGTATTTGTACTTATCTCGTTAATATATTTATGCAAACATATTTAAAACACCCAGCAATACAGCACTTAGCTGGAAAGAGTGAGTACAACAGATCTTACAAATAGAAGCATTATACGCAGACAACCGAGGATCTAATAATCACTTCGTCAGTTTGAGTGGATTTGTTTCATTTTATTATTATTATTTTTTTGGTTTGGGTTTGATTTGAATTTTTCAAAATCAGGAATTTAAAAAAAGCTACCCTATCAACAGTACTCACTTTAGCAACCCGCCTCTAGAATTATCCCCTTGAAAATTCCCAGGGAAAGTGGATGTTTTCAGAATCTCATTCCTTCAGTTTGGAGAAACACAATCTGTCAGATAATGAAGGTGATCGCCAAGTGCCTGAGAACTCTTCATTTCTTCTTAGACCATCAGGAAGGGGGTTAGAAAGAAAAATTCAAATGAACACAGCCTCTTTGGTTTCAGGGAAGTTTGTCATTTCTTTAAGGAATCTGTGCAGCCTAGCGAGATAATTCAGCCAATAAAGGGCTTGCTGCCAAGCCTGAAGACCTGGGAGCCACGTGATGGGAGGAGAGAGCTTACTGTCTCCTCTAAGGTGTCCTCTGACCTGCATAAGTGCACCCCCTCACACACACATAAATGAATGAATAATGTAATGATTTTAAGTGATTACTGTCAAACTTGGTATCATTTCACCCAAAACAAAAGAACCCTTTGGAACCGTCAAGATAGGTTAGAATCCAGGCCAATAGCACATAGATATGTGTGGTGGTATTGTGTTCCCCAAAATATTGTGTACTTTAATAAACTTATCTGGGGTCAGAGACAGAACAGCCACAATATTAAACATGAGGATAGGCAGTGGTAGCATCGCCTTTAATCCTAGCATTCCAGAGGTAGAAATCCATGTGTTCAAGGATACACCCAAGCATGGTGACCCACGCCTTTAATCCCAGAAAGCAAGCCTTGAATCCCAGGGAGTGGTGGTAGAAAGGAGAAAGGTATATAAGGCATGAGGACCAGAAACTAGAGGCATTTGCCCTGGAGAGGCATTTGCCCTGGAGAGGCATTTGCCCTGGAGAGGCATTTGGCCTGGTTAAGCATTCAGGCTTCTAGCAGCAGTACAGCTGAGACCCATTTTAGATGAAGACTCAGAGGCTTCCAGTCTGAGGAAACAAGACCAGCTGAGGATCTGGCGAGGTGAGATAGTTGTGGCTCGTTCTGTCTCTCTGATCTTCCAGTGTTCACCCCAATACCTGGCTGAGGTTTGATTTTATTAATAAGACTCTTTAAGATTCATGCTACAGATATGTTTATGTACATTGTACATTTGGGTCTGTAGTGGATGACAGAAGAGTTTTGTTATTGTTTTTATGCTTTTGTTTGTTTTGCTTTTGTTCTTTGAGACTGAGTCTTATGTAGCCTAGGTTGGCCCAAACACACTATAGAGCCAAGAGTCGCCTGGAGCTCCTAATCTTTCTGCCTCCCTCCCCTGAGGTGCAGAGATTTGAGGCAAGCATCATCAGGTCTGCTCAGAGGGCTTTCTCTAGGTTCCCCCCAGATACACAGGTATAAAGTGATTCCTTCTTTTCTGAGAGATTCTTGGGTGGGGAAAAGACATCTTTTTATCTAAAATATACAGGAAGAGTTTTCTAACCAGAATTCAGGTGGCCTGGGAGGAGATTCTCTGACCTGGAAGCCACTTTAGAATATTTCTCTTCCCTCTGGGAGGAAGGTGGTCTTGATCCCAAAGGCATTGTTCTCCCTCTGTTGAGAGTGTGTCTGTGGCCTGAGACACACAGGGTTTCAGGTTTTCTTCTCACACTGTGTGTAGGCAGATAGAATTCACCGAAAGTGACTTTGATAGAGCGTGGGTTCAGAGGTTAGCACTGTCCTTGCTGTGTGGGAAAAATATAAGTGAAATATTTACACAGTTGTTCTTGGCCTCGTGAGTATTAAAAGATGACCAATGAGATGACTTAGCTGGTGAAGGCACTTGTGGCCAAGGCTGATGGCCTGAGTTCGATTCCTGGGACTCATAGGGTGGAAGGAGGGACTTGACTCCTTAAAGTTGTTCTCTGACGAACACATGTGCACTGTGGTGTGTGAGTACCTCCCAACCCACATTAAAGAAAGAAGTGGAATTACTTTGCTGTTACTGTTAAATCAAGTATGATTTGGCTCTCACCATGCATCTCAGTTGGGACTTATTTGTTCCAAGCCCAGGCTGTAGGATAAAGGGTGACTGTCCTGAACAGTGTGGCTTCACACAGGATAGCTAGAGAGAAAGTTATTGATTGATTATTATTTATTGTCCTGTACAGACGAGGAAAATGCTGAACCTTCCAAGTGGCTCAGTGGTGAGCTGACAAAGTGGACAGTTCTCTTCTGTGCTCTGGTTTCCAAACTGAATCCTCATTGGTTCAGACTCTGCCATTGATGTGGTGTCCGAAGGCCCAGGGCAAGGCTAGCTTCAGGCACGGCCTGCTCGCCACTCAGCTCCTTCTTCTGCTATCGCCCCCGGGTGAGGGCCACAGGGTTGTGGCAAGCTCAGCTTTTGAAGTCCACTGTGCGGCAGTCTCCCAATGGTATCATCACTTTCAAAGGAAATGCATGACAGAACCCAAGCGTTTGCACACTAGACATCCCAGAAGAGATGCTGATCTGATCGTGTTGGCCATCGGGAGCAAATGCCAGCAACAGCAAGCACTGTGCTTTACTGGAGATGTCTACACTGCATGTTTCTGGTGCTCCTCAGCTTTATTTGAGCCTCATAAACACACGAGGAGATAAAACTCTCACTCCTCAGTCGGTGAAATGGGCTAAAAGTGAAATGCTGTGTTCAGGAGCACGGTGTGGTAATGGATAAACATACAAATGTAAGCGTCCCCCTCTTTGCCTCACAATGTCATATGAAGAATTCCTTCCAAAAGGTGTTACTGGTGTCTTAGCTCATGTCACAGTCTCCCTTCTTCTCTTGTCACATAGTCTATGGCTTTGGGGAGACCATGCCTCTGACTCCCACCTCCTCATCTGTGACCCAGACTTACAGATTCTCCCTCACAATCGGCTCACACAGCCCGGGTATCCAAAGGTGCCACAGGTCTCATTATGACCAAGACAGCCAGATCCCCCTTGGTTGTTTACTATAGTGGGGCACACTAAACAAAATAAAAGTATGTTGATATATGAACAGGTGATTAGAAGTAAGTAATTGTCATTTTATCTCAAGCTTTCGAGGAAAAGTTCATGCCTAGGCCTTGATTGTGATGTTAAGTAAATTTAAAAAAAATAGTGCAAAAATAATATATAATATACAGTGTAAAAACAATATACAATATACAGCAAGCAATCCTAATTTGGCAATTCACAGACTTACCCTTAAGCATTTAGGAAAAACAAAACAAAAACAAATAAACAAACAACCCAACCATGTCAGAAACATGGATGTTGGAGTTATCCTAGACGCAGGAGTTACACATAATTTTTTAAAATGGGGTGTGAGCATAATTTTATTATGTTTTAACGTCTCTATAATGAACACATGCTAACTAATTTTGCTCCCTTAATAAGAAGAAATACGTATTTTATGCAGCATCTCTGGTTCTCATGATAGGCTCGGGTTTAGCGAATACCATTTGAGTCATCCAATCGCCTTTTCTGCCTCCTGTGCTCCACAGACTATTTTCAGACTCATCTTCCCATAGGCCCTGCTGCTCCTGTTAATTCCAGTAATGCCATCAGCACTCATCAGAATACCCCAGAGGGGCTGGGGGAACAAGTCTCCTACAGGCACGAAGTGAGGTTGTGGGCAAAGGAAGGAGATATTTGTGACTTTCTAGTTCCCCTGTGACCAGAGTGGCTTTTCCCAGAATTAGGAGTGTCAGCGAGCGGCTGAGTATACATTCGCACAGTCCACAAAGCTGATCTTTTATAGAATAACTACTTCCTATTTTAAAGGGGAAAAATCCTGGTGTATGTACACCATCTGCATGCCTGGTATCCGAAGATGTCTGGAGAAGGTGTTGGGAGCCCAGCCATTGGAGTTAAAGACAGTTATGAGCCACCATGTAGGTGCCTGGAACTGAACCCTGGGCTTCTCCAAGAATAGCAAGCCCCCTTAACTGCTGAGCCATCTCTCCAACCCCTAGAATTGCTTTTTCTATGGATGACTTTGCATCTGTTTCTGCTTGAGAAAATAAGTAAGTTAAAAACAGATTCGCAAAGGGGTGGGCTACTGTTATTTCTATAGGTTCTGTAGTTTCCTATAGGTTCTATAGGAACCGTGCGTGTAGGAGGAACAAGACACAGAACTGCAGTGATGATGAGGTTGGGATCTATCTCTATTATATCAGGGAACCTATGTCAAGATAATAACCCTCCAAACTTTTGTCATCTTGAGCCCAGAGAGAATGCCATCCATATCACAGTGCTGTGAGCCATGGTGAACTGAGCCGATACACTGCATGGAAGCGACAGGCCTTGGCTGTGGACTAGTTAACAGGTAACATTATAGCCCCTGTACCCCCAGAAAGACTGGAGCAGTTAACAGTAATCTCCCTTTCTCTATTGGACACAGAGAGCAGGGTCCCCGAGCAGCCTCTGAATGCAGAATGAGTCTAGAAGTTGGCTTTAGGATTTCGCATTTACACCCACCGATGGATTGTCTTGTGATAAATCACGGATGTGGGGCGCAGATGCAGCTCAGCCTTCCCCGAGAGTCCCGAGGACTGCCACCCAGGTGCTCTCTGACTTCTTGTTGGCAGGAGCAGGTGGAAGAGATGGCAAGTTGAGACCTCTGCATTCGCTTCATTTTGAGACATCACTCCATACTTCAGATACCAGATGAGGGCTTACAGTTGAAGTGAGGAAAATCATTTTTTGCGTCTGAGAAAGTTGTTTTTTTTTTTTTTTTCCTTTCCTCCTTTGGTCAGGAAGGACTTTAGAGGCCAATGTGAAATCCTAGGGAAAAAAATAAAAAAGACACTTTTATGAAAGCTATCCATCAAATGTCAAGGATAATAATCAATTTTCTGTCACAATGGACTGATAAAAACTTTCAGTAATAATGTCATGGGGGGAAAAATTTGTGTCAGAACTCGAAACGCAGGGCCCCGATATCAAACGATTTCATAAAAGCCCAATACCGCTGTAGCCCTTGGAGGCATGACAAAATACAATTTCTCATCCACAGGATACGGAATAATTCCCCTTTTTTATTTTTACACTCAGAAAGGCAAAAGGAAATCTGACTTTCAAAAAAAAAAATATTACACAATCCGGCTCTTGCAGGCAGGTGAGAAGGAGTGATCATCCTGGCCAACGATATCAGACACCATTCTAGTGATTTCGCTAGCATCATGCAAATGGCTGCATAATGCCAGCTCCTCTCGCAATGTACAATCAAATCAGCATTCTAACACTACAAGCCGGTGATGAGCTTGCGAATAAATATGCAGGAGCACATAAAAAAATCAAGGCAATCAAGAGGAGCCCGCGTCCTCACTCGGACCTATAAATCTTTGTCTATTTCAATCCTAAGGCCGGCCGAATCAGTGTAAAAATCCAGCGGGGGTGTCATCAATTTCTGTTAACCTCTCTATTCCTCTTTATGTCGGCTCTGGGGTGATGGATTGGTTTTGTCACTTCTGCTCCGTTCACAGTATGTTAACATGGAAGGGTACAGGCAGGTTATGAGGAGAGGTGAGTGCTGCCCCAGCCGTGACCCTCCCTCCCACACATCTGTGGGATCACAGGGGAGTACTGTATCTCTTTGTGCGTGGGGGATGCTCAAGGACCACACATGGACTTCCCTGGCATCTAGGCATGGATTACTATTTTGGAGCCAAAACGGGGGTTCCTGGTTAGGTTTCCACTGCTGTGATAAACGTCACGACTGAAAGCGATTCAGGGAGTAGAGAGTTTATTTCATCTTACAGCTTACAGTTCATTATCCATGGAGGTCAGGGCAGGAACTGGAGGCAGGAACCTGGAGGCAGGAACTGAAGCAGAGGCCCTGGAAGAATGCTGCTTGCTGGCTTTCTCCTTCTGAGGGTTCAGTTTGCTTTCTTATAGAATCCAGGACCACCTGCCCAGGGGTGACATCATCCACAGCAAGCTGAGCTTTCCCATATCAATTATCAATAAAGAGAATGCCCCACAGGCTTGCCTGCAGGTCAGTCTGATGGAGGCAGCTTCTCAGTTAAGGTTCCCTCTTCTCAGATGACTCTAGCTTTATCTGGTTGACAAAAATCTAACCAGGACACAGGACAGTTATGTGAGCTTTCAGAAAAGTGGCTAGTCATAGAATGGGACAAAGGAAGAAAATGGTTGGAAACCCAGACTGACTCAGACCTGGGGCTCTCACTGGCCCAGAGCACAGTTGTGATTGTTTGTGCTTCCCTTCCAAGGCCAGGACTGCTCTCCCATCCACAGTACTGGAGTTTCTCAACAGTCCTAATAAAGTGCAGAAGGACTTGGTTCCCCTATGAGTGCATGGCAATGTCTGGAAAGGTTAGATTGGACAAGACACATGCCTACTGACCAATGAGCCAACAGTGAACTCTGTATTCCCAGAGCTCGTGCATGTCGTTGTTCAATAGAACTAAAATACGACTCTTGAAGCAATCCCATCTCAGCCAAGTTAAACACAGCAAGGTTGACAATAGCCATCACGTAGAAACAACCCAGAAGTCCATAGATGGATGCATGGAGAAAGTAAATGTGTACACTGTGGAATGTTATTGAGCACTACCAAAGGAAATGCGAACAGCTGTGGTGATAGGAATGAGCCCTAACAACACTACAGCAAGCGAGATAATCTAGACACAGAAGGAGAAATGCTATGTGAGCTTCTTTCATGGGAAGGATCCAAAATGGTCAAGATAAGAGATGGGAAGCGGATGGTGATCATTGTGATAGCCTCCAGAAGGGGAAATAGAGAGTTGGTGATTAATAAGAATCAAGATTCAGTTAAGCAAGATGAAGGAGTCCCAGAATCTGTCAAGCACAATGGAACCTGAGTTAGGCATACCATGTTGTACTTTTAAACCCTTGCTGGAAGGATAGATCCACATTAAATACTCTTACCATGGTATGGTATACATATTTACACAATAAAATTATACAACATAATAAATTTAATATATAACTACTTAATTATATATTATATTAATATGTAACATAATACAATAATTTTTTATATACAATATATCTATAGCATAATAAAGAATACACACACACACACATATAAATATACAAATCCAAAATAAAATGAAGACAGAATGGGAAGCAGGAAGGCTTAATTTTCTTTTTCTCTGCCAACACATAACCCTAGTCTGAGTAGACAAATTTTGAAGCTTCATGGTCCCCTGTGGCTGGTGGGGATTACACTGGGGTAGCATAGATGCTGAGCAACCACACTACGGTGGGGAGATGGATAGGCCAGCATTTGCTTCAGTCTCTATTTCTCTAAATGGCTCTGTGCCTTGAAAGGAGTCACTGAGAGAGGCCAGATATTCATTTCAATGAAGTTTCAGTGTTGAAGCTGAGTGATCCAGCTGTCCTCATAAATGAGGCATGCTCACAGGGTGATGACTAGCTTAGCAATTGACTCCAGTGGAACTCCAAAGACATTGCAAGCTTGTTCCATGGACAGAGAAGTGATTGAAATAGTGATGATGGAGCCTACAGTTATGAATGGTCCATGGATCAGGATTCCAATTGCAAATGCTGAGACCTTGGGAGTTTCCTTGGACCTCCATGAACCTTTCTTCCTCTCTCATGCATGTATAGGATAATGCAATGAAGATGTTTCCACCTGAAGTTTAAGAGAGATTTGTAGGCTGGTGTAGTGCCTAGACAGCAGGTGCTTTGTGACACATTTGTTTGTTTGACTCTAAAATTGACAGGCATAGCAGCATCTTCAGCAAGGACTCTGGCACAGTGCATAATAAAAAGCAGCCATGGAATGGTGGCTTTAATTACCAGAACAGGGGATTGAGCACAGACTATCCACCATGGGAGATGGGTGGTTATGTTCTTACTTGGGAGTAAGCTTGGGCTAGACATTGCCTTGTGTCTTACAGTTGCCCCTTATCCCCCAATGGTTATATATGCTTTTCTGGATAGCCAGAATGCTCTTTAACAAGCTTAGTTCCCCTAACCCTGGTACATCAACCACTGGACCAGTAGAGATCAAGTTCCACACTCAGTATGAAGTAGTTGCCATGGTGTTATCAATGAAGGACCATTCTCTAAGTCCGGGGCCCTGTAGGAGCACATAGGTCATGTTATCAGTGTCTTTATCCATTGAAAGTTTGACTTCCTGCCAACTTGGAGTCTCTGAGCAAAGTATGTGCTTCTAAGCAAAGCCTTTCCCTTTGCTATGAAGCTTGAACTTACTCTCTGGTCCATGGACTCTGATCTTCTTCCACTGCTCAGGAGCCATGCCCCACACCAACCTCTAAAAGTCAGATCCTTTTCTGGACATTCAGATATGGCAGAGGTGGGTTCATCCTGCCAATGCATGAGGCTCAGCAGCTTGCCATGTCTCACACTCTCAGAATACTGCCATCCCTTGACAACCTGCTCAGGTTGTTTGTGTCATAGTTCTTTGTGATGCCATATCACATCATCTCTGCCAAATGTAATTCTTACTAATAAGAATGATCTTTGTAATAATGGTTCCACATGTGACTGGGGCAGGTCAGTACCAAGTGAAAGGGTACATGTATGTGTCTGAGCTTCACACACAACAGCGTCTCATGGAAGAACCAGTCATCAAGAAGATATTATAGACAGCATTGACTAAGCTCTTGCAAGTACCATGTGGAGGCAAATCAAGAGTATATTCTGACCACAACTTCACTTTTCATCATGTAAATAAGTACACATGGGAAGATAGCTGATTTTAGAGATGTAGCGCAAGATGATCCTGAGGTGGGAGGGTGTGGGCAAGACCAGGAAACAAAACAGAGACAAGTGAGTGGCACCCAGTTGAATTTGAACACGTAGTAGACTGACAGTGGCAGCCTCAGACAGCATGCAGTAAATGGCTACTGTGCTCCAAGCTCTTGTGATCTGTAACCCAAAGAATAAAGATTGAATGAAGAAATGCTTGGAGCCAGAAAGGGAGCCACATGGGAGAGCTCAGCAGTTAGCAGTAGAACATGATAGAACCTCTCAGAGGGAGGTCTACAGAGTCTGGTCCTGAGAGCATCAAAGACTGACAGCATCAGAATCTCTGGACAAGGAACTTTCTCAGGAGAAACTTTGAGGGTTTAAACATGATTCTAGAGTCCAGCAAAGATTGAGAGTCAGTCAGCCAGCATGGTCCTTGGACTTCACTCATGGGGAGACTGTGACTCTAAGAAAAGACAGGGGACTTTGTCCAAGGTCCGCAGCTAGGGGTGCTGCTGAAGCCAGAGCTTTTGGTTTGAGTGTGTGTGTGTGTGTGTGTGTGTGTGTGTGTGTGTGTGTGTGTGTACAAAACAATTTGCTAAGAAGATATAGATCCTACATTACTGGAAATCTTGTGAGATAACAGAGTCTAGCTCAAGCCTCTGGCTTCTTTTGTATCCATGTGTCAATGTGATAGATTGCTCTGACTGATTGATAGGAGCATATCTAGTGTAGAATGGAATGTGGTTAGAAATGGGAAGTGTATTATGGTAACTCTCTCAGATAGTTGAGGATTGTCATTGATAGGACACTGGAAATCAACAGCTGTAGTTTCTTAAAGATGAGTTATAATGTGAGACATGAAGCCTTGTCCAGGAGCCTTTTTGTTCCTTTAGGTGAAGACCCACCTTTCCATCTTGAATTTTGTAATCAGTCAGTAACTGACTCCTAGATGATTTATACACACACACACACACACACACACACACACACACACACATTCATTTATTCATTCATAACTATAAATTATTTATATAAATAATTTGTTTACTGAAATGGGACTCACTATGCGGCCCTGCTTAGCCTAGAACTCATGATGAAGACCAGGCTGGCTTCAAACTCACAGATCTGCCTGTCACAGATCTGCCTGTCTCTGGCTCTTGAGTGCTGGTTTTCAGGGAGTACACTACCAAATCCTGCAGGAGTGATTTTATGACCTCATGCATTTGTCACTTGGGAAACAGGGGCTTGACAAATTATTCCAGTCTTCCCAACGCTGATGTATCTCTCTAGGCATTACCCAACACCACTGTCATCAACACTACTGTGGATCATAAGGAAACACTTTAGATGCTGAGAAGTTGCTATGGTCACTGTAGCAGAGGTGTGTTTTTGAAAGTTCAACTTTTAGCTTGAAAGATGTAATCTTATAATTAACAGAAAGTAAGATCATACCACACACACATGCACACCCCTCTCCAGGAACTGTGGGCCACACTTTCAAACAGATCACTGATATTTGTTGTTCAACCATCTTTTGAGTCATGCTGAACATTTTATCTGCTCCTGTGGTTCTCCTGACCACCAAGGTCAATTCCTAAACTACTCTGAGAATTAAGGTCTCTAGATATGGTCATCAGTGGTGGGCCAAGGTGAGGCAGGAATTTGTGGATCTAGGATCCCTCTGTTGAGTTTCCTTCCCTAATATTCACTTAAATGCAACTATTTTGCTGGAGAGTTTTCAGTGTAGCATTGGCTTTGGGCACATCAATAACTTTCTTACATGAGTATTTTTCAGAGATCAAATTTTGGTTTATTGTACCTAATATAACCCAGTGTTTATCGATTGAAATAAAATGAGCAGCTAAATGCATACATCCTTGTATCTCAATACCTATTTCCATTTGTCTCAGTCAAGACTCTCACTTTCAGGGAAATGAAATGAGTTTGAAGTCTTCCCCAAGTGGGCAAACTGCTTTTTGGGGACCAGACTCAAGCCATCCAAACTGGAATACTGGGAGCTAAAAATGTGCACTGGTGGGCTTTCAGAACCTGGAGGTGTACCCTTAAAATGTCTCAAAATGTTCTTATGAAAAACTCATCATGTTCCTTTTTGATTGATTGATTTGGGAGCAAAAAAACCCTGCTACTGAACTAATTTAGCAATAACTGAAAGTTAACAGTTATAAAGACGGCTGGGTTCTCTGCAAAGACATCCAAAAGGGCACACAGCATCCTACCCACAACATCCTGTCCACAGCATCCCACCAATGCAGCTCTGTGGTGTTGAACCAGACAGCAGGAGTGGGCTCCCTATTTCTGACCAAAGCAGGGACTAGATGCATTTAGCTTACTAGTACATGTGGAGGTTTGAATGGAATCTTGCTTCAAACAGCAGAGCTCTATAATAGGGGCTTTTCAGAAGCCACTAAACTTTTACTGTTAGTCCATGTCCTATAACGTAGGCTGTTTGCTTTCTATGGCGTAGCGGGGAGATGCAGGCATGCAGAGTGTGAGGTCAGCAGCAGAGGGCATGTTGGATTTTCACAGCGAGAGGGCACCAATGAGGATTCCCAAGGAAAAGACTTAAGGGAAAGGAGCTGGCAGGAAGCAGGGTTGAGTAGAGTCTGAGAAGGAAAAGGGAGGGGAGTGCAGGAGAGCCCTTGTGTGGAGTGGTAGAGAAGAGGAGATTCTGGAGAACAAACCTATTTGGGGAGATTTTTTAGCTGATTGTTGGATATAACAGCTTCAGCAAAGCCCATACTTTCCATTAATGCCTGCCCTGGCTGGCTTTCTGTTGCTGTGATAAACACCGTGACCAAAAGCAACTTGGAAAGGAAAGGGTTTATTATATTACAGCCTACAGTCTATCATGAAAGGAAGTCAGGGCAAGAACTCAAGGCAGGGACCTGGAGGCAGGAACTGAAGCAGAGACCACATAAGAAAATTGCTTACTGGCTTGCCCTCCTTGGCTTGCTCAACTGCCATTCTTATACAACCCAGACCTGTGTGCCCAGGGTGGCAGCACCCACAGTAGGCTGGGCCCTCCCACATTAACCATGAATCAAGACGAACCCCACAGACTTGCCTACAAGCCAAACTGACGGAGGTATTTTCTCAATTGAGAGTTCTTATTCCCAGATGATGGAAGCATGTGACAAGTTGACAAAAACTACCAAGCCATGCCTTAGGTACAGATGGAGTTGTTTGGTAGAACTTCAGTCTGATTTCCATTGATTGGCATGGGCCACCAGGACATTGGAAGAGCAGGAACTCAGCTGGGTTTCCTTTTGGTTGGGGTTTTAGTGAGGTTTATTCTGTTGTTGATACCATTGTTTTAAAGACCGGCTCTTACCTTGTAGTTCAGACTGACTTGGACCCGTCATTGCAGCCCCATTTGACTTTGTACTCATGGCAATCCTCCAGCCTCCGCTTCCCAAGTCATAAGGGTGAGCGATTAGCATACTTGGCTAAAGAAGCCCGGTTCGGGGTCCAGCTATGGGCAGGGCAAGAATGACTCTGAATCAGCAAGTCCGAATTCCTCCCTCATTCCATCCTGATCCACCAGCAAGGGGGAAGTGGGGAGAACCTGATGCCGCTTTGGAGAGTTTATTACCAGCACCATCTGGGTCCATTACATCTTCCCCTCTCACAGTGATTCTGTTTCACACATGAGAAAACTAGTCATTGTTTCTAATAACTATTTCTCCCACCTCTTCTTAATATTTAACAATGACCCTAAAATGGCTTTCTGCTTTGGAGAACCACAGTGCCACATGGGGATCAGAGGTGGACATGTTTCCAGTTCCTCCCACTCCTGAAGCATCCTAAGGGGTTTTCCATCTTCTGCCCACACAGCAAGGGAGTGGTGCCCCAGAAGTGGGGTTATCAAAAAGTCACCTTTTAGAAAGATTTAGGACTGAAATCTTTTTTATAGATTGCTGAATAATAGCTTATTATTATTACTACTACTACTATTATTATTATTAGTAGTAGTAGTATTAGTATTAGCAGTAGTATAGTAGTAGTAGTAGTAGTATTTGTATTTATAAATCCTATTTTTCTAAGCAACAGGTGGACTATATTTCCCAACCTCCCTTGTAGCTAGGGGTGACCACATGACTGAGTTTTGGTCAATTCTATGTGAGCTGAATGGAAGAGCATCATTTCGAGGACTGGCCCTGAGCACTCTGGAAAGGCAGGAGTTGAGCCTTGGTCTCTGGATATCTGTGTGGAACAGGTTCCTCTCTCCCCCTAACCCTGCCGACTACTGAAGCAGATAGAACTGATCTTGTGTTAAACTAAATAGAGGTGGATTGAACTTGTTATACACATGCTTGCTGTTTTAGTAGAATTTAAAGTGTGTATTTGAGAAGCGTACACTGCTCATGCTTTTAACAACCGTGTGCTGTCACCTGTAGTGTAGTGTCCTGCTGGGGTCCAGATGGGGATGATCCCACTTTGATTTTATCCACACTCTAGGCATAGGCACCATCCTCCTCATTTGGAAATGGGGAAACTGAGTTTCCGTTGTTAAGGACTGACTGTTGCACAGCTGCTGCGTGTGGGGCCGGGGTGAGGAGCTGCGCCTTCAGATCTGACTGCAGCCCATGCTCTGTCACACTGTGACGGGAAACTGTTCTGCCTTCTCAGCTAAAGCCCTCCCTCCTCTGCCATGTCCCTACAGAGCCAAAAAGAGCTTTGATTCCACCTGGGAATAGTTGTCAGTTAAGTGGAGAGGAAGCATCTGCTTATTCTTTCAGACTTTGCTGTGTACTCCACGGATGGGTCCAGGAGCTTGTGGAGGAGTGTGTGCGTGCGTGCGTGAGTGTGTGTGTGTGTGTGTGTGTGTGTGTGTGTGTGTGTGTGTGTGAGATGCTGTTTCAGCGTGTGCCATTGTGGCACTGTCAACAGCAAGACATTGCAGCTTGGGGTGCTGTTGATAGTGACTAGGAGCCCTCACCGGAAAGAAACCCAGTGCAGACCACAGGCAGAGTGGCAACTTCTGTACACTGTGGGTGTCATCCACTTCCATGGCAGAATCTGCTACATTCATTTCCTCGTGGTCTAGACAGATGCCACCCTCACACACACTGACTGCCAGTGTCCTAGCTGTACACACTGAAACAGGCAGCATTGGGGTGGTGTCCCCAGGGAAAGACAGCCCTGTTCTTTGTGTAGACAAAGCCCCTGATTATCCAGATGACAGACAGTTTGTGTCACACTCTTCAGTCACCACCACCTTGACCAAAGACCCAGTAAAGTCATCTCTCCCATGACGTCAGCACACGTCACCAGAGAGTCAACACTGGGCTCATTCTTAGAGAGGGAGGTCGGTTGATTGAAAAGCATAAAAAGGCAAGGTTTTAAGAAGGAGTATGAAGCAGAGGCTAGAACAATGGCTTAGTGGTGAAGCATTTGTCATAGAAGTGTGAGCATTTGAGTTTAAATTCCCCAAATCCACATGTCCTGGTTAGTTTTTATTGCCAACTTGAAATAACCTAGAGTCACCTGGGAAGAGGGAGCTTCAACTGATGAGATTTTTCCCACGGACAGGAATGTAGGCCATAGTCTTGAATGATGTGGAAGGGCCCAGCCCATTGTAGGTGGCACCATCCCTAGGCAGGTAGGCCTGGGCTAGGAAAGAGAGCTAGCTCAGTACAATTCAGAGAGCAAGCTGGTAATCAGCCTTCTTCCACAGTTTCTGCTTGAGTTCCTACCATGACTTCCCTCAATGATGGACTGTGACCTGGAAGTGTAACATGAAAGAGACAATTTACCCCTCTAGTTCAGGTAATATGCATGTGTAATCTCGAGCTTCTATAGTGAGACGGGAGGGAAGACATGAAAACCTTCAGAAGCTCACAGGCCAACTAGCCTGACATACACATCAGAGAAGAACAAGACACCAGCAGAAATAGATGGGGGTGAGAAATGGTAACCAAGGTTTTTCTCTGATCTCCACACCTATTTGTGCAGTATACACACACACACACACACACACACACACACACACACACATGCTCACACATGGAGGGGCATGGGGAGGGAAGTCTGGCTTGGTCAGAGAATGACAGTTTTCTGCTGTGAACACAGTTAAGGTCTGTACTCACCCATGTGTGTAGTCTCAACAATGGTGTGTCTGGCCAAGGCTTAGGTATCTACAAACTTCCTGAAAACAAAGATCTCAGAACATCCCCTATACCACAAGAGCTGTGGAACCCAGGGTTCTCACACACTACATACCACCCATGACCACACCACCCATGACCAAGCAATTAAAGGGACAAACAAGGGACCACATTGGAATCTAGATCCCACCTCCAACACAGAGGGCAGAATCCATTTGTGATCAGGTCCCAGTGATGACACGGGATCCCTGATTTCATGCAAGGCACATGCTCCATGCAAGGTGAGCGATGCAGTCATTTATGTTTTTGCTATGCATATTGTTAAACAGCATAGGTGTCCTGGAGCATGAGGTAGGTGTGAGAAAGCAGGAAACCATGATTTGTATTATGGGAAAGAGGACAGTAGATGGATAATTAGCCTCAAGTTCAAAGTAAGAAAGTTCAGCATCCTTATTTATTGAGTAGAATGCCTGTGTATGATACACAAGGTGTGTGTAAGATGTACCATGAAGGGCGTCTCTTACAACATACAGGCATTTTTGTATGTTTAGCTTATTCCATGCATATGAGATCATGAACACACACTCCATCATCTGATCTGGGGGTTTTCTTCTCTCTTCATGGCTTAAAGCCCATGCTGAGACCATTGGTAGGACCCTGGTGGCTTGGGCTTTCTCTCTGTAGCCAGGTCCCTGCTGCACATGGCTAAATGCCTTTGAGATGTTGTGTTCATCCAGTTTCTTCCCAATCACAGAGTGACCTGAAGGGCTCTGGATGGACTCTGCAGAATGAGTCCTGATCTTCATGGACAGTGACCACCTCAGAGGGGTCAGCATGGAGAACCACACAGTATGATAGTATGGTTGGATGTGCCAGGAGAGAGGATGTTCAGCCATGCTTGAGAACCCAAGAGAAAGGCACTCTTGGGTTGGGACAAGAAAATTTCTGAACAGTTTGTGCACTGGGTTCAGGTGTCCTCCACTGCTTCTTTGAGTGGTGCTTGTGGAGACCACTGTGCATCTCCCTGCCCTGCAGGATCCAGGTCTCCCTCATACTCTTCACTCCCCATTCTCTTCTGTTTGCAACTTGAGGTTCATCATCTGTCATTTCACTTGACTGTAGAATTCACTCTCCTTGGCTCAGACTCTTAGGATTCTGTAAGAATATTTTTTTTCCCAACTCAATCATTTCCCATTTTTTTACTAACCTCTAGCTGTCTTTCGGTAACCTTGTTGCCACCCACAGGCACTGGGACTCCAGCTCTTACGTCAGTCTACCTGGGTGACAGGTGAGCAAGACTGAGGAGGGATGATATGGGTAAAACAAATGTGGACATCCACTAATAGGCCCTTTATTTTCTTAGCCCCATTTCTCTATTTCTAGAACAATGCCTCCCATATCATATGCAGGGGTTTTAAAACCAAAAAAAAAAGTGGAAAAGAGGGCATGGAGATGGAGTGGGCTTACCTGAAGCCGAAACAAAAGGTAGGTTCATGAGCAGTTGCTCAGGAAAGTTCTGAGGTTGACAACTTGCTAACAGCGTGAAAACAAATTAAGCCAAAGAAACACCTCCCTTGAGATAGTTCATTACTTTCCCCATCTAGGTGTGGATGCCATTAAGGCAAATTATTGCCTCTCAAATATTTTTAGCTCGATGCCCATTTCTGTCTGCATTTGCCTCCGAGGTGCATGTTTTCAGCTAAGTAATAGGACACACAAATTAAATGCAATTTCAAATTTAAACCTGTACAAGTGTCACTTGCCAAGTCCCCCCCCAATAGTCCCAGGGGGGTGCCCACAGCACTCTTGGAAACTATATTGCTGTATTTGGTTCCTATTATTTAGTCCAAGAGATTCTTATTAAAATAAAAGTCGGCAATAAGGTTAATATTTTATATTCTGTGCAACTCTCAACATGTGTTTGGGTCCTAGCAGATGGATTTATTTTCTATGCCCTTTTCTCATGTGTGTGGTTTTTAAATTTTACGATGTCTATGTTGACATACACATATAACCATCCACCTAGGACACTTAGAAATATCAGTTCTATAAAGGTAGCAGCTACTATAGTTTTTAAAATTTTGAAGTATTTGAAGACAAGGGTTGATGAACTCAGGAATCCAGAATTCTGGCTGGATACTGAGGTATAGACCTGGTATTGCAGGGATTTTTCATTAGTTTTCAGTTTTAATATGCATTTATTGGTATGTGTATGTGTGTGTGTGTGTGTGTGTGTAGTGTGTGCATGGATGTGTGTGTGTGTACTCATGTGTGCACATTTGTGTGTGTGAATGTGTGTGTTGTGTGTGTGAATGTGTGTTGTGCATGTGTGATGTGTATGGATGCATGTGTGTGTGTGTATACTCAGGTGTGGATGTGTGTGTGTGTGAATGTTGTATGTGTGTGTGATATGCATGGATGTGTATGTGTGTATTCAGGTGTGCACATTTGTGTGTGTGAATGTGTGTGTTGTGTGTATATGTGTGTGTGTGTGTGTGTGTGGTGTGTGGTGTGGTGTGCATGGATGTGTGTGTGTATATACTCAGGTGTGGACATGTGTATGTGAATGTGTGTTGTGTTTACGTTTATGAATATATGTTGTGTGTATAAATAGGTGTTGTGTGTATTGTGTGTGTGTGGTGTGTAGCAGAGGCCAGAGGTTGGCATTTGGTATCTTCCTCAGTCATTCTCGCCTTATATACTGACACAGGCTCTCTTAAGTGAACTCTGAGCTCACACAGTTTCAGCGCATTCGGGACATTAATTTAGGTGCTCCTAGAGGTCTGCATTCTAGCCCTTAAACTTACGTAAGCTTTATATGCTGAGCCATGTCAGTAAAGCAGCAGCCGGGGTTGCTGCACGGCCTTTGTTGGGGTGTTTGACCACAGACACTCGATTTTGTATTGTCTTACTTTGCCTCCAGTCTTGGCTATCTGAGAGTCAGCCTGGGCCTCACACTCCACTTATCACAGGGTTCAGGTTTCTTACCAGCATCACCTAGTGCAACCAAGAGAGAGACCAAATTGAATGGATTATTGGATCACGAATGCCTCCCTAGGAGGATGGCCACTGCTCCCTGGTCTCCTGGAAGACACTCAGCAGCTGGTTTGTAGGGGTGGGGTGAGGGGTCCAGCGCTGTACATTGTGATCATCTTGGGTTCAGAATGTCCATGCTCAACTGGACCCTGGCCTTTTCTAACAAGCATTCTTCACTTTTCCATCACCATGTAACAGCCCATCTCAAACAGCCTTCTGGTGATACCTGTGCCTGCTGCTGGGGACACACTTCCATTCTACTGCTGTTGAACTGATTAGCTGCTAAGGACATCCAATTTTAAGAATCCCTCCCTCTACCGAACAAACATGACAAGAGCATTTGGAGCTTTACAAAGTGAGTGCTCTATCCGCTGTCACACTATGTAGGTTTAGGCACCCCATTTAACCTCCTCAGTCTCATCACTACCTGGAAGACGATGGGACCAGATTAAATGTCAGGGCTTGTCTCTCTCACATTCTTGAATGTCTATTTTTGATTTTCCAAGAAGTGGCATCCATATCATCAGTGCAAATGAAATTAAAATAACAGTCTCCCCGGAGTTCCAACCTGAAGTCTGTGATTGTGAAATTTAGTATTATGTGCTTATATACTGTGCTTATGTACAACAGTGTTTAGTATTGGGTAGAGGGTTCTGAGGTCATAAGGTGATTTTCCCAAAATAATTGTTCTGCAACTGGATACAATACATCAAAGTCGCTAAAGGGAAAACAGATCTTTATAAACAGGAGCTCAAAAAATGTTCACAGCAATGTCATAAAGCAACTGGGCTCCATCCTCACCAAGCACACACATAAGAGGAATGACATAAAGGGGAAAATACCCAAGTTAACACCAGGAGTCCATTCCTTCAAAATGGATTATGGGAAACCTGCTCTGAGCTGAGTGTCTCTGCCATCTGGCTCAGCCCAGCACAAGAGAAACTGGAAAACAAAAGTACAGAGACATTCTAGGCTGCCACTGGTGACTAGAGGTGTGTGTGTGTGTGTGTGTGTGTGCGCGCGCGCGCGTGCGCACACTTTTCAAACATGTCCTTACGTGCACAACTTCCTAGTTCCAAAGATGTGGGACCTGTCATTAGGAGTTCTGTTTGCTCATTTTACATTAACATCGCTGTCATTTTCATGTTGCAACCATTTCAATAATTATCATTTATACTCTAACAGAATTTAATTACTCTGTGCTCTGTGATTGACTGCTATGGGTTCCCCTTCTCCCTTTGTTTTATTACAAATAACCCTTCAATAAAAATCTGTGTGAACTTACCTTGTATCTGTTTTCAGGTTATTTCCTTTGGGTAAATCTCCTCAAACAGGAAAACGTTGGAGTCATGTTTTCCTTTTAGCGTCTTGTCAATTTTAGGCAGTATTGATTAACTTTTCCAACGGTGACAACAACGATGGTCTCAAGCCTCCTCGCCCCTCTGTGTGCTTCACACTTTCGTTAGATGCGTTGCTCTCTGCCGAGGCCAATGGAAAGAGCGTGCCCCTCTGCCACCATGAATTCCTAGGCTGTGGCTGAGAGATTTCTTTGGACGCAGCCCCTGCCCAGCTTTGGTCACTCAGCCTCTTTTCTGACTCTGCCATTTAGATTCTTTTCTCTCCTCATCAGCTTCCATCATTGACTTTTATAAGAAATTCATGGGTTGAAAATCGGGAAACTCTGAATCTTTTTTGCTTTGAGGTTATCTGTTTCTGAGCCATGACTGCAGCTAATAGTGATGAGTAAGAATTGATATCAGGTTAGACTGACAAATATCAATGGGCGATACAAAGTATATGAGGTGGGTACCGCAGTTAAGACCTGGGACTTTAGAGGCAAGGGTAGTCACCCTTCAGTCTTAACTCCATCTCTTTTCTGATCATGTAAGCTTGGCCCCAGAGTCCTCCACTGAGTAACAGGGCTAAGAGTGGGACCTGCTTGGCAAGGTGGTGCTAGAGTCCAGGTGAGATGACATGCGCACAGGCCTTTAGTGCTCCACCTGCTAAACAATGGATGGTAAGGGGTGTGGATTTGCATTCCTAAAGTCTATCTGAAAGTTATCAGGGTGATAAATGCTCCTAGACACCCAAGTCTTAGCCCAGGCACGCAGCACTAACCTGGACATCCAAACTAACCTAGGTGCCCAGTGTTGGCCCAGGCACCCAACTCTGACCCAGGTACCCAGGGTGGGGTCAAGGACATCAGGCACCATCAGTTCCTACTAAAGACTGGTGGACAGGCGACAAGGACAGATGTCTGTCTCCTCCATGGGAAGGAGGCACTCTCCCAATAATCCTAAACGTCTGCTAAGGCACGGACTAGTTTGGCCCCACCAACTCTCCCTTCCCCTTAGATCTAAGATTGCTCAGAGGCCCAACCACCTCCCTTCGTCACTGGGAAGAGAAAACTTTGTAGAGAGCCTAGTATATGCTGAATGGCTAAAAAAAAAAAAAAAAAAAAAAAAAAAAAAAAAAGTTTTGTTTTTGTTTGTTTACTTTTATAATAAAGAATGAGTCAACAAGTCGGTGGCACTCACCCAGTCTTCAGCATTCACTGAGGTGTCTGTTCATTATCGATTGTCAGAGGCTCCAAAGTACAGATTGGGTGAGACCTACTATGGGTTCTGTGCCCCTAAATCCCTCACCTACAATCAACAAAACGCCACAGATTAGTTCTCAGCCCCCAGGAAGAACACGGGTGCTGTAAAATTACCATATGTGAACATGAACAGCTGTAGAGGGGCACAGTTACAGAGATACTGTCTGTGATCTTATGGTTGCAGAGCCGCGTGCCTCTGTTGAGCCGATCTCTGCTTTAAGTGATGTCCTTGAAATGGAGGCACAATCAAGGAGCTTGATAAAGTCAAACACTTCACTGATCTAAACAAAAGACAGTTTGAAGATGTCTCTTCAGCATCCAGGACGAGGGGGGGGGGATCTGTGGAAAGACATGTCACATCCCTGCTGCCTGCTTCCTTGGCTGAGGAAGCAGGCATATGAGAGTTGGTAAGGGACATACTTTTTCTTGATGATTTTTTTTTTCTCAAGGACCAGGATCAGAAAGAATCCACCCCAAGGGTGATTGGAGGGAAGACAAATAACAAGGCTCACTGGTGTCTGGGGACTAGCACACGGTTCTCAGACTCTCTAGCCATCAGAGCATGGCTGGGCTGTCTTGATAATTTACACAGTACCTTCCTGACACCTTTACTTCTGTGGTCCATCATCACTGTATAACACAATATACCAGCATGTCACTGCAACGGCGCTTTCTTTCCTGGTGAGCTCAATCTCCCCATCCTTCGTTTCCTCTCTTCCTTCCCTTCTCCTCCTGTTCTTTTAACTTTCCTCTCTCTTGCTTGTGGGGCTGGGGGTTACATGTGTGGAACAAGGATGAGGTGGATTTCAACATCATCTCTGTCCTTCTTGGCCAAGTCACATGCTCTTGTCAAATGATAAAGTAGTAGGTCAATCTGGGTGTGAATGGAGCCAAAGAGGAGAGTTCCCTTTGCATAGAATAAATAGGATCCTTGGAGTATGGGAAGGGAGCTGCCATGATAGATTCATATACGAGCACTCTGGAGAAGTGAGGATTTCTGTTTATCCACTCTGGTGAACATAAATCACTTCGTATTTTGTGTTGAATGTAAATTTGCAAATAGAGGGAAAACTGGATGCTCAGTATTCAATTCATCTTTTTGTATAATCCATAAATAAATAAATGTAAGAATCACAGTGCCCAAGACAAGAACCAAATCACAGAGCTGAGAATTTTCTAAGAATGTATAAGTTGACTATGTTTGTTATGATTAGGAGAATACAAGAAAATAAGTTAGTAAACTTGGGAAACAGTAGTTTGATTTCCTCATAGTACTGTTTAGAGGGAAAAACTTTTAGGAGATGGCTAGGAAATTTATATAAATACACCCAGGAAACTTGTTGTACAGCATATATACACTTTGAGGTTTTATTAATATATTCTTAGCATCATTATTAAATTTGTGACAAAGAGTTAAGAAAGTCAAGGTCACTAGGGAGAAAATGTTAGGAAACTACATTTTAATACATATCTGAGTTTTAAAGACAAAACTTATTTAATTGAATTGGCTCTGATGGCTTTCCACAAACTTAAGTCTTTCCTTTTCAAACTCCTATGGTATTATCCACTCATCTCATCTTTTTTTTTTATTAGAGAGCAGACAACATAGATAAAAGGGGAACATTGATAAATAGTACATGCTTTTAGCAATTGTTACTCAAAGGTTCAATATCTTACTTCTATTTGTAGAGCTTTGAATAAAGATCTTATGCTTTTGGCCCTCACCAAGACAAACAGAACCAAAGTTTTCAAATGAAGAGCAACAGCCAAGAGCTCTGTATATATTGGAATAGTAGGCATTTGAATATTCACTACTTAGCTTTTCACTCAGATGTTTCCAAAACATTCAAGAATTCTTCTCTGCTGATAATGGAGGCCATTAAAGTAGTCTCCAATGCCTTTTTCTTTTTTTTAATGAGAAAAGGCACATCATTAACAAAGTACTTGCTCTGTGGAACATGCTTGCCAGGCGTTTCTATACATCCTAAGAGCAGCCGAATCCTCATGTGTGAGAGTTTGTGTTCACAGGCACCCTGTGCTGCGAATTTCATTTACATGATCACACATATCCTCACCCGAGGTCCCAATGTTCTCCTTTATACAGACAAATAAATGAAAGCTCCCAGTGAGTGCAGTGGCCTGCTCAAGTTGGCAGAGAAGATACAGAGCAAGCATCAGAGGCAGGTCACGTCACACATGTCAAGAGACAATGGCTGCTTATAGGACAACTGCTTATTTTAGTTTTGGAGTCTTGCTTTGGAGGAATTACTGATTGAAAAAAAAGTGGGCCGGCAAGAGGTATCCTAGGTGAACTCATTTGCAGCCATGCTTGAGTCAGCCTGGTGGCTTCTTCAAGTCAAGGCATTCAGTTTTTTTTCCTTGCATGTCCTCAATGTCTTGGAGGAGGTTGAAACAGCACCAATAAAGCTCAACAGATTTGTGCTCAAGTGTACTAAAAATCCAGAGATTTCAACTGATGGTTGGACTATTCAGAGGAGGGAGGCAGGTATACTTCCTGCAGTGAGTATCATCAGGTGGTACCCAGCCCATGGGCCCTAGAAAACCAATGAGTCACCTGTTGGATATCTACATGTACAAATCCTCCTCATTTTTCCCCGTTACCATTTGCTATTGCAACAGAAAGGGACCCACCCATTCTGTATCTCCCTAGCCCATTTGGCTGTTTCTCCTTCCAAAAAAAGGAATGTGACTGTACTGAAACCTGTAACCTCAGAATACTGAGATTGGGTGGTGGTGCCCTGCCTCTTCCAGGAGACAGTGTCATCCTATGGGCAGGAACTTTGTGTTGGTTTTGTGTTTCTCTGCTGGCAGAGTAGCCATGGGGCTCTGGACACTCATAACCAAGGGCAGCAAGTTGCATGTTTCCCTCTCCCCACCTCCTTGAAGCTCAGATTCCAGCACAGAGCTGGACACACAGGAGGATTCGGTTATTAATTGTGGGCTAAGGGCATTGCCAGGTAGAAGCATGGGATGAGTTAGCATTTCTGCGTGTGTCCTCATCGGCAACATTCCCACTGCTTTTTCTGCTCCGGCTCCCTTCAGGCAGGTGGTTGGATGCAGATACCCTTTGCCCCACCTTTCCAAAGTACATGGTCTCACATTTCTGCTCATACACCTAGATGACAGAGAAGGCAAGAAAAGTTTATCATCCAAGAAGAGCAAACACGAGTCTGGAAGTCTAGGACAACCACATGCCAGGCTGAAGAAGACTCTCAAAGCTCCATGTAAGGATTCTGTGGGACTTCATTACTTTAACCCTCTTTCGAGAAGTTCCTCATCACTCCCAAACCAATAAATACTGTCCTGTTAGAGCTCTTGAATCATCCTTTCTTTTTGTTGGGGGGTGGTTCAATTCCTGACTTGATTTTGCATACATGAATTTGTTTACCTTCAGTGAGTCATTCAATATGGAGTCTGAGTGTCATACATTCCGTGTGATAGTAGAACCTATGGTTTGGAATAGAATGCAAAACCAGTGAGCTCGGGGATCACGACCATGCCTTGTTCATCGAGTCACTGCATCTCTACCAGCGTCTCCCACCTGTCAGGTTCTCAGTGGACATATTGCTGAACGAGCACATTAGTCACGAGTGGTACAGGTGTGATGGACACCGGAGAGGTAAAGGTGACTTGGAAACAGCTCTTGTTCTAAAGGGGCACATACTCTGCAAGATAGCGCTTTTTCCCTAAACAACAGTACACAGGAGACTTAGCAATGTGTCCAGTGTCAACAAAGAGACATGCTATATGTAACTGATGGTGTCTGTGACTTTTCTGCCTCAGAGCTAATAATTAGACCCAATGGCAGTCAACATCATGTCAAACTCATCTCAGCAACCCCTACAGCATCTTCCTTAGGATATTCCCCAAGTAGGCACAGCCCAAGTGCTAGGGAATGTGACATTTGAATGGAGGCTTCTAGTCTACTCCTTGTCAGAGATTCCAGGGCTCAGTGTCACAGCAGTGTTGACGGAAGACAGCAACTGGATGAGAGTCAGAAGAGAGCTGCCGTTTAGTGACGTCTTACCATGCAGCAGGCACACGCTAGATGCTGCTTGAACACATCATTTGATCCTGACAGTGACCCAAGCAGGGGGCGGGGGTTCTCAAGCCCTTGTTGTATAGTAACAGCTGCTTGAGATGTTTGCAGGTTCTACAGTTAGGTGCTGGCAGACCCAGGATCCTTCCCCCAACAGAAGTCAGTCTGTTTACGGACTACATAGGCTGGACCACTGGCCCTGTTCACAGATGTGGGCATCTGGATAGATTGTTACACCAGAAGGGGAGTGACTGCTGTTCAGTTTCCTTTTTTTAACATAGGGCAACTCCAAAATTCAATAGTCGAAAGGGATTCAAACTTCGGCCGTATCTTCATCTGTGCACAGCAGCCAGGTAGTGCTTTTGAAAGTTCTGTTTTCTTATTTTAATTGGTACCTAGCATTTAAGCATGCTTGTAAGATTCCTGGGACAATTCAGACTCATACACAATGTGCGTTAAATGTGTCTTATTTTCTCAGTTGACTGACATTAGCTACAGTACTCCTAGTTCTTCTAAGAATTTTTCATCGTGCTCCAAATGTTATTTTTTTCCTAATAAGTTGAATTCTCAGCATCCAATGTTGCTTTTTTCTTGGTGATGAGAGCATCGTGTTCTATTTACACTTGATTAAAATGCATCATCCCAAACCACGCCAAAACACCAAGAGCAAAACGACGTTAAGAAACCAGAAAGCCTTCGCCCTTCTGTGGCCTGCTCCTCCTTTCCCCACGAGCTTATGCCTGGATAGTGGTTTTCAAACCCACCATCAGCAAATGCAGAAAAATGTGAAGTCCTGAGACATTTATCGTGGCTTTTTTTTTTTTTTGTTACCTGGGATGTTATGGAAGTTACTTTATTAGGATGGGAGTTTATGTTGTAAATTGAATTAAGGCACAAATATATACAGTTCATTTTGTCTTTTAGCATGGTCCCACTCTTACTTTCTCTTGTGATAAAGAAAACCATTAGCTCCTGTCAGAATTGCAAGGAGGGAGATCATTTTTATTGAAATAAGAAGGAAATGATGGTGTCAGGCAAGGAGTCCGAGAGATAAAATATTACATCTAATAAACACGCTACATATGGGATTCGACAAGGGGTCCTTGAATTACGGAACAACAGCAGCTTCAGAAAAACAATAACATTAATATTGAAAAATAATGACTCGCGCTTCCATCTCAAAGAAACCTGCATTTTAATAACAGGAGGGGAGTCAAGAGAAAGAAGAAAGAAGCTTCACGGAACCCTGCCTACCGGAAGAATTGACAAAGGGGATGGTAGTGGCCAAGACAATGAAGGATTCGGGAAGAAAAGCCAACGATGAGAAGTGCAAGGCTTTGAATACACAGAAGAAAATGATACACAGACAAGAGGATTCTAATGAAGATGGGCTAAAAAAATTCAAAGCCGGGTGTGGTGGCGCATGCCTTTAATCCTAGCACTTGGGAGGCAGAGGCAGGCGGATCTTTGTGAATTCGAGGCCAGCCTGGTCTACAGAGCGAGATTCAGGAAAGGTGCAAAGCTACACAGAGAAACCCTGTCTCGAAAAACCAAAAAACAAAACAAAAATTCCAAAGAACATATGGGAAATGACTCTGGCACAAACAGGGACAGCGCTTGTCAGTTTTCCATCACTGTAAGACAATTCCCAGGGAGAGATAATTTAAAGGAGAAATGATTTATTTTGGTATAGCTAGAGTTTTCCTGCCTGGCCCACAGTCAGGACAAACCTCTATCACCCCCCCCCCCCAGTCCCACAGCTGCTCAGACCCAATCAAGTAAACACAGAGACTTGTATTGCTTATAAACTGTATGGCTGTGGCAGGCTTCTTGCTAACTGTTCTTATATCTTAAATCAAGCCATTTCTATTAATCTATACCTTGCCACGTGGCTCATGGCATTTTCCCATGTTGCTTGTCATGGCAGCAGTTGGCAGTGTCTCCCTCCACCTTCCTGTTCTCTAAATTCTCCTCTCTATTAGTCCCACCTATACTTCCTGCCTGGCTACTAGCCAATCAGTGTTTTGTTTATTGACCAATCAGAGCAACATTTTTTGACATACAGACCATCCCACAGCATTTTGGCTCACAGGTTTATATGTTCTTGTTGTGCTTTGGGCTTGAGTGGGGCAGGAATGTGAGGTACAGTAGGATGGCCCAGCTCATGGGGAGGAGGATGCAGAAAGAGAGAAGGAAGAAGAAGGATCCAGGGGCAGGACAAACCTGGCGAAGGCATACCTTTCCGTGATGGTGGTATTCTTCCTCCAACCCGCTCACACGAACTAATAGCCACCAAGCTCTGAACTCAGGAATCAGTTACTTTCTTGAACATGTTTAGTGCTTCAAGACCCAACCACCTCTCTAGATTGTCCAGCTGGTGAGCAAGCCTTCAACACACTTCATATCCAAGCCATGTGTGATAGATGGATGGTATCTGCTTAAGGGATGATGGAAATGGATGGGGAGTGGTTGGCATATGACTATATTTGCATATATATATATATATATATATATATATATATTCAGGCAGATAATTTCCTCCCTCATTTTGCTCCTTGGGGACTTTAGGTAATGTGTGAAGACTCATTTTGAGGGTGTAAGGGGGACCACTGGCATTTGCCCACCTATAGACTCCTGGCCATGCTCAGGAATGTTCCTGAAGACCTGTGTTTTCACAACTGAGAGCCAAAGGTTTCTCTGACTCCCCCTCCTCCGGTAAGAGAGTCTACCTGGTCTGTCTGACTCCACATTCAGACTCCCCTGGCTCACACCAGGTCTCCAGTCAGTCTGTGTTGGACAGGGTCTGAGTCTTTGTGGGGTCCACAAATATTTTTCTAAAAGAAATTTCATGTTATGTTCATGACATCAACAATGGTAAGAATCAATGAGCAGTTGCAACAGGTGCGGGGTCCGAGTTCATCATATCTCACAGAACGTCTTTGATACTGCAAAGATACCCGAGAGGAAGGCATCCCACCCAAACTGAGGAAAGAGCAGGTTTGGGAGAGGTTTTCAAGCCAGGAAGTAAGCTTTGGGACAGAACGGGTGGTGGGAGCTGAGGATGGTGCAGTCTTATGGAGGATGTGGGCTACCGGGGGTGTCCCGTTTAGATTCCATTCAAATCTGTCTTGCCTCAAACTCTGTTAAGTTTTGGGCTAGCCCAGGGTACTTCCACCACTGACAGCCGTGGCTTGGCAGTCGATTTAGTCACCTCTCTTGTGTCTGCACCAAAATGCCTGGCAAAAGCAACCTAAAGGAGGTGCTATTTTGTCTCACAGAAAGAATGACCCACCGTGGTGGGGAAGTCGTGGTTGCAAGGATAAGAAGCAGCTGGTCCGACAGCATTGCGTTCAGGAAGCAGGGAGGTGAATGCTGGTGCTCAGCTCACTTTCTCCTTTTTAATTCATTCGAAGACTCCAGCCCAGGGAATGGTGCCACCCACAGTTGGCATGGGTTTTCTCACCTAGTTAACCTAATTTAGCAGCTCCTGCACAGACATGTCCAGAGGTTTGGCTTCTAGGTGATTCTCTGCAACTAGGAAGTTGACAGTCTTAATTACCACAGTAATTGTCTTCCTCATGTACAGTAGGATGTTTAGCAAGATTTTTGGCTTCCCCCCACTACATGCCAGTACCACTTCCCTCTCCCAACCCAACACACTTGTCATAACAACCAACCCTATCTCCAGATATTTCCATGTGTCTCCTGGGGAGTAAAATTGGCCACCAGGGAATAGCAGAGGTAGCCCTAGAGCTTCACTTTCAGCCCTTAAATGCCGCAGACTCCACTAAGATAGCAAACTGTTGGCTGGTAGCTATTAAATTAGTCAGAATGAAAAAAGACCCATTCCACACCGTCTCCCCTCCCCTGCCACTGGAACGCAGCTGCTGTATCTGCAGCACGGGTGACCTTGGCGTTTCTTGCCATTGATCACTCGTTTCCAGGAAAATATAGTGGGGAAATCCCACACATGAGAGACTGGGGCCTCTGCACCCCCTTAGGTTACAATTTCCTGCCTGTCTCCTGGGCTTTAGTTCCCACAAGATGAATTCGTTTGCACTTGACAGGACTACTGAGAAGCTCCCCGTTTGCTGAACACCTGCTGCCTTCATGGGGAGAGACTTGTTTGGTTTGCACAGAATTCTGTGGTGTGGGCACGCTCACCCACAGCTCGTCGAGGGTGAACAAAGGTGGATTCTCATGTTAAGAAAACTTGGCTTCCAGTTGCACCCTGTCAGAGCCTGTGGAGCCAAGAAGCTCAGCATCAATCCCCCACTCCATTTGACCTCGAACCTTCTGAGACCCATCAATTGTTTCCAATTTGTGTGCATGTATTTGCCCTCCTCTCTAATTACAAGTTAAAACGAAGCTAGCAAGGTGGCTCAGCAGTTAAAGGCACTTGCTGCCTGAGTTTATGCCCAGAACCCAAGTGAAGGCGGAAGGGAAGAATGAGAGAACCGACTCCACAAAGCTATCCTCTGACCTCCACACACAATCTATGGCATGTGTGCACGCCTCCCACCGTAATAACGACCAAACGTTTAAACTGAGCACACACCAGTAAATATGTAACAATAGTAATCAAAGAAAGAGAGGCTCTCAACTCGAGAGTAGAGGAACATGGGAAGGGCTGTGGGAGGGTAGTTGGAAAGTGCCGGAGGGTAAAAAGAGAGGGTGAAAGTGAAGCAATCCTATTTCAATTAAACATGAAAAAAAATTCACAAAACCTAAAGAATAAAATAAAAAGTTGATCACCGTCGAGATCAAATGATAAGCAAATGAGGAGTTTCATGTTTTTCCTTTACTTTTGTGCCTAAGGATTGCCATGTGCCTTGTGAATTCTCACTCTCAGCTTGCCTGGATTTGGAGTTACTCAGGAGACACACCTCTGGGCATGCCTGTGAGGGTATTTCCGGAGAGGGCTGTCAGAGGAGGCAAGATGCATTTGAATGTGGGAAGCTCCACCCTGTGGGGTGAGGTCCTCCGCTTCTTCCATAGAGAATAAGCTGTCCATTTCATGACGGATTCCAGTCTGTGATCAAATTCTATTTTCCAGCTGCTTGGCCTTTTTGGTTCAACATGATATGTTTCCTTTTCCCTCACTAAAAAGTCTGTGTCACATGGGGGAGCCCTGAGAAGTGCCACTCAACTTCCTGAAAGCACTTGTTGGAGAAGATGATCTTGTCGCTGACCTTTGGCCTCTGTCCTTTGCCTCCCCGGTGAGTTGGGCCAAGGCTCAGCAAGTCTAGGGCCCTTGTTCTCTGGTGCTCCGTATTCCTTACTGTCAACAGTCCTAAGATGCCAGAGTGCTGCTAACGAAACACTCCAAAGGGCGTGAATGAGTACCTGGTGTCTGACAAACCCCCGAGAGAAATGATTTCAAGGAAGAAAGGTCTATCTTGACTGATGGTTTCTGAAATTTCAGGTTGTGGTTGCATGGCTTCGTCTCTTCAGAGTCCTTCCCTTTGGGCCTGTGGGGAGGAGGGCAGCAGAGATAGAGAGCATGGTTGAGGAAAGCTGCAGACGCCAGGGAAGCCGAGGGAGATGTCAGCTCCGCAGAGTTTCACAAGGCATCTGCTCTGCAACAGTTTAGAGTCACATGATCAACAGAGGGCTGTGAATGCTTGGATAAAGTAATCCAAGAACTTCCCCAGCCTTCTTCATTCCTCAGTTTCCACAGTGATCAAATTATTAGTAGTAGTATTAGTAGTAGTAATAGTAGCGGTAGTAAAAGTAGTAGTATTTTGTGTTCATGTAAGTGTGTGTGCACACAGAGGTCAGAAGACAACCTGTCTGTTGTTCCTTGGGTGTCATCTATCATTTTTCAAAATCTTTGAGTTTTATGTGCATCTGTGATGTATCTTGGTCACATTTATCCCCTTCCCCCAGCAGCCTCCCATTGACCCATCTTGCCAGCCCTCCCTTCCTTGTTCTTTTGTGACAGTGTCTCACCACTGATCCTGGAGCTTACTGCCTCAGCTAGATGGCTGGCCAATGTGACCCTGGGGTGCCCCTGTCTCCACACCCAGCATTGGGCTTACTGGTCAGCACCACCACACTCAGCTTTTTAATGTGAGTGCTGGGGGTCCTCACTCACATCTTCATGCTTCTACAGTAAGTACTTTACCGACGGAGTCATCTCTCCACCCCTGTACCACCCCGGGACTCTGCCAGCAGGCAGGATATTAACAGATGCCATCCCCCAGTCTTGACTCTGAGCCGAAGTAAACCTCTGTCTTTGAAACTCATCCAGTAGGTAGTATTGTGTTTTCAGTAACAGAAAATGGACTTAGACAGGAAGTGTTTAACTTTGTGACAAACTGCCAAATAATTTCCCAAAGTAATTGAACCATTTCATGGTTCCCTCAGCAGTGTCTGAGTGGGCTGGTTGTTCCAAACTTTCTATAACATTTGCTATAATCAGTCCTTTAGGTTTTAGCCACATGAATGTGATGGGGTATTTCTGGTGGTTTTGAAGGTTTTAAAAAGTTATTTTCTTAATTTATTTTAGTGGTGTGTGAGTGTCTGTCTATGTTTGCATGTCTATGTGGGGGTTTGTGTACATGAGTGTAGGCACCTGCAGAGGCCTAAGAGGGTGTCAGGTCCCCTGGAGCTATAGTTCCAGGCAGTTGAGCACAGCCTGATGTGGGTTCTGGGAACTGAACTCAGATTCTCTACAGGAGCAGCACGTGCTCTTATTGACTGCTGAGTCATTTTTCCAGCCACAAGATTTTATTTTTTGATAGCTGGATTTAAGCAGTGTGCTTATGTGCATTTTCTGTTTGGATGTGTGGGTATATAATTTTCATTGAATTTGAATATTTTTCTTCTAGTATTTTTCTCTCTCCATGTGGTAAACAGGTCCCCCTCACATAGCCTCAGTGGTAGCTTCCTCTTGCTATTCACACCCTCTTCAATGGTCTGCCCAGCTCAGTTGATGAGATCACTACAGTGTGGCAGATATGATGGCCTATCACTTCTGTTTTCTGTTTTGTTATCTATCTATCTTATCATCTATCTATCTATCTATCTATCATCTATCTATCTATCTATCTATCTATCTATCTATCTATCTATCTATCATCTACATCTACCTACCTATCTACCTATCCATTTACCCCTCTCTCTCTCCCTCTCTCCCACCTCTCTCTCTCTCTCTCTCTCTCTCTCTCTCTCTCTCTCTCTCTCTCTCTCTC
>CABHPQ010000916.1:0-11331 GCA_902168405.1 Peromyscus aztecus | reverse complement strand
CTCTCTCTCTCTCTCTCTCTCTCTCTCTCTCTCTCTCTCTCTCTCTCGTCTTTCCTCTGTCTGTCTCTCAGTCTCCTTCTATGTGGCCCCAAAAGAAATCAGCTGCCCTGTTGTGAGAACACTCAGGGGGCCCTGAGGAAAGCCCTAGGTTGTGAGAGAGACCCCGAGCAGAGCTTCCTGCTGCCTGCAGCCCGGCCGGCCCCAGCACTGGACATCCATTAGAAGCAGCGTCACGAAAACGGTGAAGGAGCCTGCCTCCATCAGGACGGCAGTCACTCCCAGCTCTCAGGAGCTGTCCGTGTCTTGAGCATTGTAAGCTGTAAGGCTGACAAGTCTTATTCGTCTGCTGCTGGAGAGTGACTGTGGCCCCCCCTCCTTTCCTTCCACTCTACACCCACGTGTTAGGCTGACTGAAGTCAACCCACAGCTCAGGGACACACAGTTGTATTCCCACCCCAATCCTGTTTCCCTGCCCTTTATTTTGACAACAACCTGTTGCTTAGACCTCAAGTTTGGTAATGTATCTTCTGCACTATCTAACAGTCCATTAATCACATTCCGTATACTTCTAAGTTTAGACTTGTGGTTTTCATCTCCAGAACTGTGTTGTTTTTTGTCTAGAATTCTATTCTGTGTTGATGGATCAAGATTCTCACCATCACTGATACTTTACAGGCTTGTTACATTTTATTGTACTCCAGACATTATGAGTTCAACCTTATTGGGTCATATAATTTTTTTGGAATTAAGTAGCCGTTCTGAAGTCTTGCTCCAGAACCTGGTTATGTGACTTGAAACATCTCGAGTCTCTCTCTTGTTAGGAGCCTGCAGAGGAGTGTTTAGTCAGGTCATTCTGAATGTAGAGACAGGAAGGTTCTCTGCTGAAGCGTGAGGCTTTTGTGGATGGTGGGGACTTGAGTCTCATTAGGCCGTCATCTTGGATATTTCCTCTTGTGGGTGCGGTGACTGGCCCCTGCTGATCCATGAAGGGATTTTCAGAGTTCCCCTTCTATAGTTCTTCCTTTTCTGCTATAAACTTCAACAAACTTGCCTTTCTGTCCTCCTAGATTCCTGGCCTCAGCTTGGGAAGATCCCCTGCCTCAGCATCCTCTTATGTGCTGCCTTTGTACTTAAGGACCCCTGTGTTGTGTTATGTTGTGTTTTTGAGTTTGTTCTGATTTGTTGACTGTGGTGGTATTGTGTTCCCCCAAATATTGTGTACCTTAATAAACTTATCTGGGGTCAGAGAACAGAACAGCCACAATATTAAACATGAGGTTAGGCAGTGGTAGCATACACCTTTAATCCTAGCATTCCAGAGACAGAAATCCCTCTGGATCTCTGTGAGTTCAAGGCCACATTGGAAACGGCCAGGCGTGGTGACCCACACCTTTAATCCCAGGGAGTGGTGGTAGAAAGGAGAAAGGTATATAAGGTGTGAGGACCAGAAACTAGAGGCATTTGCCCTGGAGAGGCATTTGCCCAAGAGAGGCATTTGCCCTGGAGAGGAATTTGGCCTGGTTAAGCATTCAGGCTTCTAGCAGCAGTTCAGCTGAGACTCATTCGGATAAGAGGACATAGAGGCTTCCAGTCTGAGGAAGCAAGACCAGCTGAGGATCCAGCGAGGTGAGATAGCTGTGGCTTATTCTTATTCGGAGAGGTTTCTTGGCGGAAGAAGCTAGCCAGCAGCACGCGGGTAAGCTCCTAGCTCTGACCTCTTGGGCTTTTATCTTTACCTTGGCTCTGTGTTTCTTATTTAATAAGACGGTTAGTTACATCTACAGTTGACTTTAGGTCAATGTCACTAAATTTAAATTGTTGCTTCACATAATCTGATTTTTCCCCCAAGTTATCTCAGGTAAAAGAATTAATGTGGTTTCTGCTACCCCAAGTTGGATGGGAAGGGATGTCTTTCGTTTTTGTTCTCAGCAGTTTCTGGCTGGGACACAGGACACAGACTGGATAGTCAGGCTGGGGATTGGGACTTATCCTGAAGACCCCTGTGATTTTCCCAGGATGTGAGGTTTTCTTGGGCCTGTAGATGTGAAATAGGCAAAAAAGAAATGGAGACATTGAGCAATTGGTTCTTTTGGACATGAACAGTGAGTGGGAGTGTTCTTCCCAGAGACAAGCTGTGGGTTCTACTCAGTCATCCCACCTTTCAGGGTTCACTGGAGCTCCCCAGACTCTTCCTGGAACAAACCCTTGTGGGATCTGCTGCCCTTGATGTCAGTGGCTTCCTTCGGGATCTTGACACGGTGATGGCGCATTGCAATGTGAAAAAGCCATGGAATCTGACAAGGAAGATAGAAATGGTGAAGATTATCTCCAGTGGAAAAACCGCAGCCTTAACAATAGAAGCAATCAGTATCTTTTCTTCAAGGATTTCAGCCTGGGTCTTCCTGCTTCCAGATAGCCGTGTCCACCCACTGCGGTGGGGTTTCTTTTATTCCATAATTCATGTTCTTCTGCAATTATTCTTTCCAAGACTTAACCTTATTTCAATTAAAAACACACACCTTATTAATTGAAACACCAGATGAGAGCAATTGATAATTCGTGCAAGGAAAAGCAAACATCTCCTCTATAAATATTTCCCTCTTGGTTCTTCAGGTGATTATTAGTTAAGCTTTGGGAAACTGCTTGGTGCTCCAAACCAAACCATAATTAATAATAACCACTTGCATGCGCACAATGTTCACAACGTAGAGAGCTCTGAGAGTGTTCGTTATTTAATTTCGTCTTCTTAACCAGCCTATGAAATGGCAAGGGCAAGAATTAGTCAGTTCCTGTGTCAGCTGAAGCTGGGGAGGACGATGACATGTGCCCAGTGTCGCACAGAATCTAGGGCTGTAGACGCAGCCGGCTTTCTGTGCTCTGTCTGCTTAGGGTTTTTTTTTTTTTTTTTTTTTATCACACATGAAGAAAGTTTGTCTTCCAGATGGGATATGTCTGGTCATGTGATGCTAAGTGGCTGAGGTAAGTCTGGTTTTCTGGAGTCAATAGTAGAGGGGTAGGGAATGGGGGGACGATGATCATTACACATCTTCAGGGTGGTGATCCCATGGCTCTATCTGTGCACTTCAAGAGACCGGAGAGCGCAACCCCCCATCTCACCAGCCGGGCAGAGTCATGAGCAAGCTGCAGAGAGAACAAACCTCATCCTTGAAATGAGACAACTTTGAACAAGGAAGCCAGCTGACCTGGCTCAAGTCTATAAAGATAGACTTTTTATCTGAAATTGCAAGTCATGGTTTGTTTTCCCCTCTTGCCCTCATAGCTCATCTCCAAAGGAGCCTGGGCTGCCTCTGAAGTTGGTGAGCTGGGAGGAGGCGTTTGGTTCAGATTCTGAGCCATCTGGAGCCTTGCCCCTGCTTTCTTACGTGCAGAGCTCTGGGTCACCAAAGCCGGGTTCACAGACTGGACCTAAAGACATCTGCATTTTCTTTAGGAAGTTTCCCTGGGACCTATGCCGAATCGTTTTCTCTCACTGAGGGCCTGCAGGGTGGTGACCAAGGTGTGGATTTGGAGATTGCCAAGTGGAGTCAAATTTTGAAACTGACAGTTGCCACCTGTACGGTTTTGGAGGTACTACCTAATCTCAAGTCCTGCCTTATCGTTAGAACAAGTTCAGTAATCATTGAGTTTCTACTGAGAGTCCAAGGCCACAGCACAGTGCTTGATGCGCCCCTGCCTCTGAGGTCACAGATCTACTGATCGAGTTGTCTCCTCCTGGAGGAGGAGTGAAGCAGTTTTCTGGAGTCTCTTTTACAAGGGCATTAATTCCATCCCTGAGGGTTCCCCCTCCCAACTTAATAACCTCCAGAGTCCCACCAACTAAGGCCACAATACCTGCAATTAAGTTACAACATAAATTTCAGGAAGACACAGGTAGTTAAGCCAAGGCAACGAGAAATAATGTGTGCAACCCAGATAACTCCCAGGGCCTTGGATGCTGCTATCTGGATGTAGAATTACATCCACACAGAACATCCCAGCAGCCAAAATGAAAGCTGAAAGTGTTTTGGGTCTTATCTGTTCTCTTAAGGAAATTTCAAAGGTTGAAGAATACCTAATTAATACACATTCAATGGCTAAAAATCCCACTTTCCCATCACTGTCATTTAAAAATTCCTCAGGAGTGAATTCTCAATGTTTTCAGCCTCCTCCTTGCAATTCAAAGCACAGCCCACAGAACTTACCTTCTCTCTTCTGCAATCCCTTTCTCAGCTCTGTATTAACTGGATCCTATAGTTTCTTTTAATTTTTCCTGTATTCCCCCTCCACCCAGCTAATTTAAAGACCCTTTGCAGCAGAGTTTTAAGTAATAAGACTGTGATGGCTCAAACTTCAACACTGGAGCACACCCGTTTAACTACAGCCCCCTGACATGTGCTTTGTATGCTGTCTCACGTGCAGTTAGAATCCATTTAGTACTGTCCATAGCCATGGTGGACAGGAAGCTTCCAGGAGTTCAGGACCATGGCTAGTGTGTATTTAAGCCTGAAATCTTAGAATCACCATCTCATGAACAAACACCATCCATGCAGTCTCATTTGGCAGTGACGTGGTACTGTTTCTGTGTACTCAGTAGACTCTGTTTTAACATGGAGAAGATAAATTCATTACCTCTGAGGGACAAAGGCCAATGGCTAGGACCTGCATGAAAAATTACAACCAAAACAATCATAATAATCCTTCTGTTCATTCTTCCCTGACTGACGTAAACTGCCTCAGCTGCCTAAGTGTGAACTGTGGGGCCCACAGCCTCATGTTTCTCCAGAGAGTTGTTGCGGCCAGTAGATCTGTCTTGCTCTGTGACATCCAGGGAATAGTGGATGTCTGGAGCCAGCTCAAGCTTCAGAGCTACCCAGGGCAACAGGCAAATCTCTGTCTTCACCAAAGCAGTATCAAGTTGGCTACTTTTGTGCCAACTTGACACAAGTTAGAGTCATTTGGGAAGAGGGAACCTCAATTGAGAAAATGCCTCCACCAGGCTGACCTGTGGACAAGCTGGCAGTATATTTTCTCGATTCCTGATTGATGTGGGAGGGCCTAGCCCAGTGTGGGCAGTATCATCTCTGAGCAGGTAGTCCTGAGTTGTAATAGAAAGTAGGCTGAGCAAGCCGGTTGGCTGTGTTTCTCCGTGATCTGTGCTTCAGTTCCTGCCTTGAGTTCCTGCTCTGACTTCAGTGACGGAGCTTGACTTGAAAGCTGCCAGCTGAAATAAGCCCTTTCCGCCATAAGTTGCTTATGGTGCTTTATCACAGCTATGGAAGCCCTAACTAAGATGCATTCCTTGTTACTTTCAACCAAGGCTCTCCGTCAATTATTGGCAAAAAGGGGGAAAAATCTTTACTCAGATTCTGCAATGCGGGTCCTTGACTCAGATTCCAGTGTGATAATGCAGCTCAAGGTGTGGTAGGCAGGGAAGTTAGAGGACTGTCTCCAGACCTCTGGAGACTTCACTGCTGCAGCCCACTTGGAAAGACACATTGGTGGGGATGGTAGGAGAAGGCTGACATAAGTGGGCTGGCTATCTGTCAAGCTCATGCTTAACAGCTGTTCAAGAAATAATGATCTACATCACTCCTTTCTCAACGCAGGCAAATAGGCTAGAGCAGTTAAAGGTATTACAGTGAGAGAGGTGGAGGGCCATTCCAGAATATGAGCAACTACCTCTGGCCAGAGGCCAAGGAGTCTGGTGGATGCCAAATGGGGCACTCAGGTCCCTTCGGAGGCCCCTGCGCTGTGCTCCCTACACACAGGAGAGGATCCAGCAATGTCAGACACCAGGTGGATGATCCAGGGGGTGCTTTGTGCAGGTAATTTTGGAGGTGTGGGAGGATGGATGGGTGAAGGGAGACAGTTTGTGTGGTGACAGTCATTGCCTGGCAGGCAGGCATTTTAACAGTCAAGACAAGACAAGCTGAAGAGACAGAGAAAGTCACTTACAAGGCCAAGTTCTTAGAGTTGGGGGACACATTGAAGACATTAGTAAGAGAACGCTTGTTGCATGAAGTGACCCATTTAGGGGAGCAAAGAACCAGTGTTACCATGTGTGATGACATTCGGGCATCTCACAGTGACAAAATATTAAGCCAGAACAAGGCTAATGCCATTAACTCTATATGTAAAAAGACAATTCTAATAAATGGGGTCACCCAAGCAAAGAACACATTACCCTCTTATTGGAAACCCCCGTGTAATCTGAGACATTGCCACTGTATTTAAGTGGGTGCTTTATCGCAGAGTCAGCAGAAGGTCAACATTTATTAGCGACACCACAATAATAGCCAACAAGTGTGAGGAGTGAGGCTGCGACGGAGGGAAACAATTTCAGCCAGGAAACAGGCTCTCATCTCCATCCCTCGCAGGGTTATTATAGCAACAAGGAAATGAAAACACTTTTATTTCTCAAATTTATGAAAAGAACTTAACTACCACTTACTGTAGGCAGAAGAGAACCTGAGAGTCAACACCGGCCCTTTCTTCTCTGCACTTTGAGACAACTGTTGAGCATGGGGACCACAGAGAGTCCGTTGCTGTCTTTATACAGAGCATGGAATGCTGTGGGGGACAGTTATTACTGAATACAGAAATGGGGTTAGATTCATGTTCATGACGTTGGGGTGCATGAGTGTGTGTGTGTGTGTGTGTGTGTGTGTGTGTGTACATGCATGTGTGTAGATTCCCAGGTGACTGATGTGCACAGACAAACTGCTGAATCATGGGCACGGTAGTAGAGAACGTGTCCTCTGAAGCCACACAGACCTGTGTTCAAATCCCACATGATCTACACTTAGACACTGTGGTGCCTTGGAAAAGATTCTTGACCAGTATTGGCCTCAGTCTCCCCATGGCATCCACCCTGTGGGATCATTGCGAAGCTTAGCAGACATGGAGTACCTAGAATGAATGGACTTAAAGGATCTAATAGTATTTGCCATTATTTCATGGAACAGCCTTAGATTAACTAATAAAATAATGGGCCCCTGGCTTCAATGTGTGGGTATGGTCTTAGTTTTTGTTGCCACTTTGACACAACCTAGAGCCAGCGGAGAGCAAAGTCTTGATTGAGGAATTGCCTAGATAAGATTGGCCTGTGGATATGTCTATGAAGAACTGCCTTGGGTTTTCCTACCTTGGATAGGAGGGTCTCACCCACTGTGGGTGGCACCATCCCTACGTAGGTGGCCATAGGCTGCATAAGAAAGCAAACTAAGCAAGAGTTCCTGCCCTGATTTGCCTCAGTGTCTGCCTGATTCTAACCAGTAACTGTGGTAAACCATTTCCTTCTTAAGTTTCTCTTGGTCATGGTCATTGTCACAGCAAGATAAAGGGAGCTAGAACAGGGATCTAGAAAGAGTTTGTTAAACACAGCATGCAACCTGGAAGCAGTGGTCATCCCAGTGGGGTGTGGGCCTAAGGCAGCAGGCTCCCTCTGAGCCTGCAATGCACAGAACTGGTAATATCAGCTAAGAGATTCAGAGCGGCCAAGTGACTTGTCCGAGGTCACCAACTCTTACAGCCCTGATAAAAGAAAGACTTGGGATTCATCTCTCATTCTCTGGAGCAAATTCTTCTTCATAGTGGGCGTCATTAGACAGCCCTGGGAGCTGAGCAGAGTTCAGGGGGTGGGAGGGGGGAAGCCTGGCAGATGACTAGGCAACAGCACCTCTCTCTGCTCTGACAGCTCACATGGATGTAGCAAAGTCAGCCATCAGTCAGTCAGAGGGTGACAGTATAGGTTTCCAGCACTCAGCTTTCTGGAAAGCACCATGTGGGCTGCAGAAGTTTCCAGGATGCCCTTAAGGGGTTCATAGCCAGACACAGGAAATAAATAATTCAAGTGCCCATTCACAGGGAGAATAGAGTAGGTCACTTCAGTGAAGCAGGAGACAAGGAGTCAGGGGTATCTATCACCTGCTGGTCACATGGTGGCAATTTCAAAGGCACTTCAGGCCCATGGACATGTTTTCTTTGTCTTTTTATAAATAATTAAAAAGTAAAAGCAAAGAGCATGAAACATTTGACTTAGTTGCCAAGATTCCAAACTCAGATTTCACATGAAGGCCTTTATTTCATGAGGCCCTTGAGGTGTGCGAAGACACCTTCAAGACAAGCACTCACTGGGTTTCAACCCTACGAGGGCCTATAGATGAGGCTAGCCCTGTGTTAGCCTCAGCTTTTATTCTCTATAGTCTCTCCTCCTTGGAGACCCCTTTTAATATCAACCATCATCCTAAGAGAAATGAGTAATAGATCATATGTCAGGAAAGCATGTCCAGGACTATAAGAGAATGTGTCATAATATAAAACACAAGATCATTCTCACGTGACCAATGCAGACCAACAAGGACTTCCATACTGCTTACGTACAGCGTAAGTTTTCACTGTGAAGCAGGGCAATCTAACATCTGTAACAGGAATAAGGGGAATGTACACATTTATGGTGCTACAGAATGGTGGAAAGGTCCGCGCTGACCATCAGTTTACTGGCTGCTGAGTCTCTTTCCTGTGTCTTGAATGGGATCATAGGCTTGAATGTGAATCCTGACTGCACCTCAATCGTGTTATATGGCACGGAGCTTCCTAAGACTGGCTTGTCATCTGCAAAGACAGGCTGGTAGCATTGACCTCCCAAGATTTGGAACAGGATCCCATGAGGAGCATCCAGGAAAGCGTGGGTGGTTGATAATCACGCCACATTAGCCAGATGTGGACATAAAGGGGTGGGGTGTCAGTTACTCACCACATTGCTGTGACAAACTGCCTTTCAAAAGTGTCTTAAGGAAGAAGGAGTTTTTATCTTGGCTCACAGGTGCTCACAGTTGAAGGATATAGTCCACCATGCTGGGAGGGAGAGGGCATGGCTGCAGGAGCTTGAGGCAGCTGGTTGCATTGCACCCACAGCCAGGAAGCAGAGATCAGTGCAATGCTCAGCTCACCTTCTCCTTTTGATTCAGCCCAAAGTCCCAGACCATGGAATGGGGCTGCCACAGTTAAGGTGGGTCTTCCTCAATTCATTTAGTCTATAAAATCCCTCACAGACACACCCAGAGATCTGTCTCCAAGGTGATTCTAAATTCTGACAAGCTGGCAATCAACATTAATTGTCTCAGGCAGGGAAAGGATGTGGAAGACTGTAGATATCACTGGGAACATTGTGAGTTTTCTCAGAGGAAGAGGCAGAAGGGAACAGGCGTAGGCAGGGCAAGTACACAATGGACTCCACGTCACCTGGCAGCTCACACATGAGAATATATATGCAGTGAGTACCTGCCCATCCTTTCTGCCATTCCTGCCCCCTCTGTCCTTGATTCTGATAGACTGGTACCCATATTGGTGAGCACCAACCCCCTGATATGGTGGCGGTAATCCCAGCCTGAGGTGGCTCAGCTTCTTTCCCCTTCTATCAGATTTTCATTCAAGGTTGTTCCTTAGTGGTCCTGGGCCTTCAATCAGCAAGGTCCTGGCAGCACACAGACCCCAAAGACACCCAACCTACATTTCAATGGTGAAATAAATATAATGTTGCAAGAACTACAACAGAAGTAGGGGCGAATACATCTGGAGGACACCACTGGAGCATCCATACCAGATGACCCCTGAGTCTACCTGAAGCAATACCGCCACCCTGTCACACTGATCTGCTGCCCAGGGTGCTTCCCTTAACCCACTTCTACCTGGGGTCCCCTTCTGAAACATAAAATTCCAGACAATGACAGCCTTATTTCACATGTAGGTGAAATGAGAACATCCTAGAAGAGACAGAGTAAGGACCAAAGGCAGGTGAGCATCATTTTGCACCTTCACCCCACCCACCTTGTCCTCTGGTGGATGGAAGCAGCCATCATTTCAACAGGCAGAATGATGTGGTGGTATAAGCACTGATCTGGGATAGTAAGACAGACATAGAGGGTCTGTGTCTGCTGACTTGAGTTTCAATAAAGAAAGCCACGTGAGGTGTTAGCACGACCCGAGTAGCCAGATGGAAGGTGTGGAGAGGAAGTGGAAGGTGACCCTGGATGCTCAGGACCCCAAAGACTGGCCGGTTGGAGATCTGGGAAGCAAGGAACAGGAGTGGACACCCACAATGGCAGTGCACAGACTGTAGTCAGAAGGCCCTTAGCAATGAGACTCTCGCTGTATCCTAGGATAGCAGAGAACACGGCCCTGGTGTGACTTAAAAAAAAAAAAAAAAAAAAAAGAGTGATCTTATGAGATTTCAGGTGCCACTGTGTGGTGTTTTCTAGGGAGATATGAAGAGGTATCTATTGACTCCAGATAAGGCTTCTATGACAGACCAAATAAATGATCCACTCAAGTCCAGCTTTGTGAACAGGGAGCATATTGGGGTGACTCAGAGCATCGGTGACTCAAGGACAGTTGCATCACTGAGAAGCGCCCCCTGACATGAACGGTGACTCATTGAAAGCAGCGTCATATCTGGAGGTCCCTGCAGGACCTGTGAGCAGCTTGGGTGATCAGAGCCTCTCCTTTGCCCAGCACCTGAAACTGGTCTTACAGTTTCCAGCCTCATGAGCTTCCATCCTTCCTCCAAAAGGACTTGTTTCCAACTGGAAGGGCTACCTCTACCACAAGTGAGTGTAAGCACCCAACTGCCAGGTGGCAGGTAGGCTGTCTCTTTGGAAGAGGAAGAAGCTGGTCCTTGTATGTCACTTTTTGTTTGGACCCCTTCGGTATCCTTTGAGCATTGGATATGACACACATGCAGAAATAATGCCTTTCACATAGCCTTGGTTTTTATGAGGGTGTGGCAGCTGCTGCTTTAGTGAAGACTTATTGAAGAGTGTCTGAGGCTTTCTCTGTGGAAAATAAGGCTTCAGTCACATGTAATGGTGTGGACATGGTGAGTAGAATTGGATATTGCCTAAAGAAGGGAGTTGGGGAGTGTAGATGAATTTCTAAATGGTCTTACTAAATAAAAAAAAACATGGAGCCAGATATAGGGGTGAAAACCTGACAGATTAGGGAAATAGGGAAAGTCATAGCTAGCCTCACCTCACAAACTCTGCAGCTTCCAAATGCGAGATACTTCCTGTCTACCCATGCCTATAAGCCTTGCTGTTCTGCCATCTGATTGGCTCTCTCTGTCCAGCTACATCACCTTCTCTTCCTGCCCAGCTCTGTCACTTCCTGTCTGTCTGTACAGACCTCCAGACCTCCATGGTTAACTAGTGTTGGAATTTAGGGAGTGTGCCACCATACCTGGCTCTGTTTCCAGTGTGGCCTTGAACTCACAGAGATCCAGACAGATCCCTGCCTGCCAAGTGATAGGATTAAATGCCTGTGCTGCCATTGCCT
>CABHPQ010000915.1:0-65515 GCA_902168405.1 Peromyscus aztecus | reverse complement strand
AGAGAACCAAATAGGTTGGGGAGGGCTAAGTTTTTAACTTTCGATAAGTTAAATTTACAGTAGCCATTGGATGTTCAAATAGAAATATCAGTAAACTGTTGGTATACAGGTCTAGAATTTAGCAAGAAGATAGAGCTGCAGATATGTCATTAGCAAATACCACATATACCTAATTATTAGGGTAGTCCCATTTTTCCAGTTAAAATCTATTCCAACAAGATTTTGTGACCAATCTGCATATATAAACAGAGTTATAGACTAAATTACCAGGGCTATGCTAAAACATTAGCATATTAATTATACTCACATACTTCGTTATGTGTTAATATTACAAAGATACAACTTTTAAAACAATTTTACTGAAACTCCCTCTCGAATTGTTTCTGGCATCACTGGCATCACATTTTGAGTCTGTGATGTAACTTTCCAGGATGTATTATGATCTGGGGAGGTTTGCATGAAAAATGTCCCCCCTAGGCTCAGGTATTTGAAGACTTGGTCCCCAGAATGCTAATTATAGATGTTACAGAACCTTTAGGAAGGTCTTAATGAAGGAAGTCTGACCCTGAGGATGGGCTTGGAGTGTTTGATGCCCCATACCCCTTCCAGTTTTCTCTCTTTGCTTGGTCTTTGTAGTTGAAGATGTGATCTCCCAGCTTCCTGCTCTGGCCACCTGTTGCCATGTCACTATGGACTCTCCCTGTGGAACAGTAAGCTAACATAAATTCTTCCATAAGCCACTTTTTGCTGGGAGCACAAAGGTCCTTGTGCTCAGAGATAAGCACTAGGGAAACTAAGAACATTAAACAAGCCCGGTTGTCTCTTCAAAGGAAGAGGTGTATAACCTGTTTTCCACCCAGAAGGCTGGGAATGGAGGTGGCTAGTATTCTAGGTGACATCTGAACTACCTGTATAGCCAAGGGTTCCCCCAGGCTCCCACAAATAGGTTCAGAGGTGTTGATAGCCCAGATGACCTCTGTGCTCTCTCTATGGCTTAGACCACACCAGATTCTCTGCTAGGCCCTTAAGATAACACATGCAGCCTATCTATAGAACGCATCTTCATGGAAGAAGTGACATGTACTTTGAGGAGAGTTTCAATGTAATTATGCCTCCTTGTGCACACAGGATTGTGTTATACTAGGAAACTTTTCTTCCAAATTATGTTGTACTTAAATATGTCTAAAATAAATTGCCCGATGTCAGACTCTAGAAGTTTGAACCAATATTACCTACTGAGTCGCGTTGAACCAGATTTCCTTCTTGCCTCATGTCAATCATTATTCTGCTGGCCCTGATGTTTTACAGAGAAAACACACACACAGCTTTTGGTCATGGTGCTTTATCACAGCCATAGAAATTTTTTTACTTTTTTTCTTTTTTTTTTTTAACAGATCCATCATTTCTACTTCCTCATTAAATTTTTGTTTTATATATGGATGCTGGGAGATTTTACTCTAAGCCACATCATTCATCTTGTTAATTATATTGCTTTTTGAAGTGAATTTTTAAACTGTGAAGATATTTCTTTATGATAATTTCTATAGTGTGAAGATATTTCTCTAAAATATCTCTCTATCTGTGTTCAATGTGTTTCTTACTGACTCAGGTTGCTTATATTTAATCACTAAATGAAATCATTGTGTGCTATTGTATATGGGAGTTTAAATGGTAATGCCAAGAGGGTAGTTTGGGGTTCTTACTGAGAAATTTAGGAGAAAAGAGAAGGCCTGGAGACTAGAATGAAGGCTGACTGAGAGCTGTAGTCTAGGACCTGTCTAGAGGAATGCCCACATGTTGGATGTATAAAACAAACAGAAAAGAACCTTGAAATGAGCAGACATGTATAAAGAAACCCCAAGAACACTTGGTATCACAGAAGTCAAGGGAAGAAAATGTTTCACGAGTGGTTCAGTGTCATGGGCCCTTAGAATGTCAAGTAACAGAAGACCTGAAAACAATTGTTGGTCTCAGTGATAAGGTAGGTAGTCAAGAGCAGCCTTACCCAATGGAAATGTGTCAGAGAATAAGGCCACCTGATGGCTGTCTCTTGTTAATGATTATCAACAACCTCTTGAAGTTTACCTTTAATGGGGAGAAAAACTTCATAAGCTAGAAGGCATTTTGTTAGGAAAGAAGTGTTTTTAAAAGCTGATGGAGGCAGGAAATAGAAGAGGAAATGTGGAAGATTCTAAAGGGAAAGTGATAATTGATAGTTTTGGAAACAGTGCAATAGATAACCTTGTGACTGTAACTCAGCCAGACCCGTGATTATCTGACCTCAGTGATCTCCGACAATTACCAATAGGCAAAAGGACTTCACAGCACAGCCACACCCTGGCCCTGTGGTTTCCAGGCAGCTGGATTTGAACATGTTTTGCCCTTGTAGCACTTTAATGAAGCCAGAAAATAAGAGACAACATACCTGCTTCTTCCTCCCTAAAAATTTATCCTCAAAGCACTCACAGCTCCCAAGAGATAGCAGTCACAAAACACAGCAGGCTGGCCTGGGCTTCTCTGGGTAGACCAGTCTGGCCTCAAACTTACATAGATCCACTTCTTTCTGCCTCCCAAGTGGTGACATTAAAGGTGTGAGCCACCGTGCCTCGTTGATCCTGTATCTTTAGACAGCTGTACAAAGCGGGCTCAGAGACCAGTGAAGTCTGACGAATACAGTCTCTGAGTCTTCTGTCTTTGCACCCCCCTGCGCATGTACCAGAAAGCTTCATGCTTGCATAGTGGCCCTGTCTGTGTTCAAGTCCACATCACAGTAACTGCCAACTGCCAGTTTCCAGTGACTCTGCTGAAGTCTGCTTCTGAATTAGTAAGAAACACATTTCACACACAGATTTAGACATTGGAGGAGTATCTTCACAGTTTTGAGTGGTGGACTGTACAAACTTCCCAATGAACACATTCATGGCCAATACTATCTGCCCACCGGTAACCACTCAGGGAGGCCATGGAGTGGCTGTAGTAACATGGCAGCCTCCGTTACAACCAACCAGCAAACGGAAGACAGGACAGTTCCTAGAAACCACAGTCAAACAAGTGAACAGGAGACGACAGCAGCTGGGTTCTATTTGTCACTGTGGCCCAACAGACCAACCTGGTACTTAATAAATATTTGTCTGAAGAATTAAATATTTAGGGCTTATATAAAGATTTTTTTTTAATTATGGAAGGGAATTTGATAGCAGACCAAGGATTTGCTTGCAGTAAAAGAGCCAGAAAAGAAGGGGCCCCGATGCAGGATGTACCTGTTGGATGGGTTCCCAGGGGAGAGGACTAGGAACTATCTGTGAAGTAGCTAAAAGGTCATCTACCACCAGAAGAGGAGAAAAGGTGTGGCGGGTGTTCAAAGAAGAGTGGAAAGTGTCTGGGAGAGTTGCCAGGGAAACATATAAGGTCCAGCTGAAATCAGTACATTTTCGTGATTTTTCTCTATCTGGTTTTGGTATAGCCATCATGGTAAAGGGGGCAAAGGTGAATGGACCTGGAGCTGAAGGCGTTGGTAGTGAGTGAAGAAAAAAAAAATGACAAGGAATTAAGAGTGCAGCACATGGAATTAGCCCAGTGACAGGCCACGTGGTTTAGGCTAGAAGGCTAGATAAGGAAGGAAATAAATGTAGAATGGGCAGAATGCCCAGTAGCAAATGAGGGTGTCCAGGAGTTGGAGTACTCGAGAAGATTGCACAGTACCTGTGTGACTATGAGGAAGAATTGTGAACGAAAAGCTAGAAGGCTGTGTATTTGAGGCTCTTTCAAAAGAGTTGACAAAACCAGGACATTTCTGGGTGACACTGGACTCTCTCTCTCTCTCTTTCTCTCTCTCTCTCTCTCTCTCTCTCTCTCTCTCTCTGTGTGTGTGTATGTGTGTGTGTGTGTGAGAGAGAGAGAGAGAGAGACAGAGACAGAGACAGAGACAGAGACAGACAGACAGACAGACAGACTGACAGAGACAGAGAGAGAAAGACAAAGACAGAGAGAGATCACTTGTATATTTGGAAATGTTCTGTTTCTTTATTGCTACTCTGGATCTGGCTCTACCCACTGTTTGCTACTGAGCTTGTATGTGATATACACACACCATTGGCACCCAGCTACTTTCTGCAAACTGAAGTGGCCCAACAGAGTGGTTTTCAGAAGACAGCTAGCTGAGACTGCCCTCCTCTCTCTCTCTCTCTCCCTCCCTCCCTACCCCTTGCTCCTGTAATCTGCTCTCCAACAGCTGAACTGGACAGCATAAAAGCCTCAAGACTCTCATCTGTTTGTTTTGCTTCTGTTTTATAAATGCAATCGCTGTGTGGTCTCTTTGCTTAGCCCTGCTGGGAGAAACTGCTGAGAAACCCCCAAGCAAAAGATAACCTCAATCCTACCACTAACAGGGAGACAGAAAGAATGAGCTGTCTGTCTCCAGGTTCTCCTCTTCTCCTGTAGAGGGAGATCAATAAGAATGCCGTTTCACTGGGTTGGATGGCAGAATACAATTGTAATCCCAGCACTGGGGAGATGGAAGTAGGGGGAGCAGAGGTTCCCGTGACATCCTGCCTGGGATGCATGAAACCCTGTCCAAAAAAAAAAAAGAGACTGCTATCTCATATTGATCTTCTCCTGCCCTGCGTGTTAGCATGCAATCTCCTCCCAGGCATTGACGGTGATAGGGACAGAGAACGGAGAAGGGACAGTGTTTAAAAGAACTCTCCAGTTCTTAGGAAAAAGTCCTACTGGTCCTTCTTCCACTGGCTCCCTCTCCACGCATTCCTTCCCGGATCTTATCCACCACGGTGTGATGCTGCCCAAAGGCCTCACCAAGCCAGGATCATGCTGTTTGGACTTTCAGCACCCAAAACTGTGAGTAACACAAACCTCTTTTCTTTATAAATTAGTCATCCAGCCTGAGGATTTTGCTGTAGTAACGGAAAACAAATGCATGAAGACAAGAAGTGACAGAAGAGGAGTGGAAGCCACTTTGCACTTAAGACAACTGGGAAGTGACTGGGAAATCAGCCATGAGATAACAAAATGGAAAAAGACATTGCGGGGGAGGGGAAGAAGACAAGACCTAACGAAAGTGGACCCGGAGTTAGTGCTGTTATATAACACAGTCTTGATGTTTACCCCTCACCCGCATCTGGATAACGAAGCCTAATCACCAACGGGATGGTATTAAGGCAGGGCTTTTGAGAGGGATTGGATCCGGCAATTAGAGGCTCCAGAGAGCTCTCCCGCCTTCTGCCATGTGAAGATACAAGAAGGTGACTTTTCTGAGGAATCTGGACTTCATAAGACTCCAACTATGCAGAAGCCGTGTTCTTCAACTTCCCATCCTCCAGAACTATGAAGAATTAAATCTCTGTTGTTATAAGCTGCCCGGTTCATAGCCCTTTGCTATAGCCGTCTGAAGAGATGTAAGACCATGAATCTTGAAGTCAAATAGAATTAATCCGTTTGCTGGGTTTGGTTTGGTTTTGGACCAAGAATGTAAGGGAAATGGTTGAGAGTCGGGGTGGCCAGGGAAGTGGTTGGGACGATGGGAAGTCATAGTAATACTACCTACTGGTCCCTTGAGATCCTGAACAAATGAGATTGGCAGAAGTGACTTCAGAGACAGGTTTCCAATAAGACAGGTGACAAAGGCCGTGCATGTACAGGGGCGGGACATGTAAGTTTATAGTTCAGTGGGCCCCCCAAGGGGCCATAGAGGAAATGGTGAAGAGGGAGAGTGAGTGCTAAGTGTTTACATTAGTGGGGAAGGAGCTCCCTGGACACGGGCACTAGGACCAAGGGTAGTCCCATGTGTAGAGACAGCAGAGGTGAAGAGCCTTTGATGTCTGGGTTGGAATGTGGAGACACCCGGGGAAGAGGATGGCCAGTCTGGTGGCTCCTTGCCTAGGGCTCTAGACTCTCCTCAGGCAGCCTCATGGTGAGAAATGCTGCAGCTGGAGCCACATGTGGGAGTAATGACGCCAGAGCAAGGAAGGAAGGAGTCCTACCCAGGGGCTCAGAGTTCTGTCCCTAGGAAGTTCTCCCTGCCACCGAGTCCCGGCACCCCCAAATACAGCCTCCCCCAGGGACTGGGTTTAAAACACAGATTACTATGTCATCCTAATCCCTTGAATTAGATATTCCCGTGGATGAGGTCCAGAAATCTATATTTTTAGGAATCATCTGTTAGCTTCAGACTTCTATGTAGGAGAAACTTGGGGATGATAGTGTAGTTGAGTGGCACAATTAGCAAAAGATGCTGGTTTATAATGGAGCAACCGAAAGGATGATCAATTTCGTAGATTTTTAAAAAATATTTTTTTCTTTAATTTTTATTATGTCTGTTTATTTATTGATGGGTGCAGAGGGCACAGGAGCACAGAAACATGTGTTGTGGCGTAGATGTGGAGGTCAGAGGGCAGCTTGCTGAAATTGGTTTCTTTTCCACCGTGTAGGTCCTGGGGATAGAACTCAGGTCATCAGACTTGGAAGCATCGGTACCTTTACCCACTGAGCCATCTTGCCAACCTCGATTTTCATATTCTTACATCACAAGTGTACTTATTAATAATGACCCTAAAGATACTATGAAACATAAATTTATAATTCCCTATTTTTAGCACTTTTAAATTCTCACTTCCTTCTTCCAGTTGATCATTATTTTAGTGTAAAATATACCCTCTTATCACTGATTTTTAAAAAACTCTCCTTTGACACTGCATTGTGGCTTGTTTTGTTTTGTTTGAAGCAGAGTCTCATTTATGGCCTCTAGGCTATTCTTGCACTACCCCTGCTTCCGCCTTCTGATTAGAGGGATGCTGCTGGGGATGTCTTTCTGTACGCTGTGAATATATGTTGTTCCCATTGGTAAGGCAGCTTAGAGGCAGACAGGAAATCCAAGGAGAAAGACAGGAAAGAGAAAGGCAGAGTCTAGAGAGACATCAGCCTGCCGCCCAAGGAGCAACATGCCAGCAGACCAGTAAAGCCACGGAACACGTGGCAAAACACAGATGAATAGAAATGGGTTAATTTAAGATGATAGAGCTAGCTAGCAAGAAACTTAAACCATAGGTCATACAGTTTGTAAACAATATTAAGCCTCTGAGTGATTATTTCGTAAGTGGGACCATGGGGCCAGGCGGAACCAGAGAAAACTCTGGCTACAGGATGTGCTACTACGCTTGGCTCAAATTTTCTAATATTAAATAAATGCATGGTATTGAACACCTGACAAACATCTAAAAGTAGGGGAAGAAAATCCATTTTCCTCCACTACTTTTTGTTGTTCTGTGCTGGCAATTGAACCTAGGCACTCAGAAATGCTAGGCCAATGATCAACCATCAAGCTATATCCCAGGTCTTCTTCATAACCACCCACCCACGCCCACACACACACACCAGTGTGTGTGAATGTTTTGCCTACATGTAATTCTGTGTACCATGTACATGCTTGGTACCTACAAAGGCTAAAAGAGGGCACTGATGCTTCTGGAACTAGAGTTACATATGGTTTGAACATACAATCGAACCTAGATCCTCTAGAAGAGCAGCCATTGTTTTTAGCTGCCTAGCCAGCTCTCCATCCCTCCCCTTAGTATTCTTTATTTTGAGGCAGGTTCTCACTAGTTGCCCAGGTAGGCTTTGAACTTGTGATCCTGCTGCCTCAGCCTCTCGAGTAGCCAACAGGCCTGCATCACAAAGCTTAGCTTTCTACATCATTCCCGATGCTCCGTTAACCCTCATTGCTCTCCCTAGGGTATGTATGCTAAAGCTCTATGTCAAGTGTCTTCTTCAATCACCCTCCACTTTATATTTTGAGTCTCTCACTGAACCCAGTGCTCATGGATTCAGGTAGACTGGCTGGCCAGAAAATCCCCCTACCTCCACTTCCTCAGCACTGGGATTACAGGCAGATATCATCATGCTTTTTTTTAAAATGTGAGTTCTGGGCATTGAATTCAAATCCTCATGCTTCACAAACACCTTGCTGACTGGTCCAGCTCCCCAGACCAGAGTTTCTTTTTCTTTATTTATAACCCTACTGTGCAGTCAGATGTCATTTTACACCAGAGACAGAGCCTAAGAAATGTGTCTTCAGGTGATTTAATCATTGTGTGAACAGTGTAGTTACACAAACTTAGGTGGTATATCCTACTTAACATCTAGGCTACGTGTGTGTGTGTGTGTGTGTGTGTGTGTGTGTGTGTGTGTGTGTGTATGAATGAGATATAGCCTATTACTTCTAGGACCATGATGAATAAAACATGATGGGTTAATCAAGCACAAGAGAAAATTATGCAATCAAGAGTCATGGCAAATGAGAAATGTATGAGACTGCTATCACTGTAACATGGCATGATGCTTCGCAGCAGACAATTTTTTTTAATAAGCTGATGAACACATTCTAAAATAAACATAAAGTAAAGTATAGTGTAGTAAATATACAGACCAATAACATAGCCATTTATCACTATCAAGTGCTATGCTCTGTACATAGCTGTACGTGCTACCCTTTCATATGATAAACAATGCAGGAGGTTTGTTTATATTAGCACTACTCAGACATGAGGAATGCACTGTTATGACAGCTAGGATGTCACTAGGCAATAGAAAATTTCAGCTCCATTATAATCTTATGGGACCACCATCCAATGTGCAATCCATCATTGATCAAAATGTCATTACGAACTGGGGATGTAGCTCAGTTGTAACTTCTTGTTTAACATGATGAAGCCTTGGGTTAGATCCATAGCACTTCATAAATTGGGTGTAGTGACACAAGCCTGTAACCCTCGTACTTGGGAAGTGGTGGTCAAGAGAATAAGAAGTTCAAGGTCATCCTTGGCTGCATAGAGATTTGGGGACCACCCAGGGCTCCTTGAGATTCTGTCTCAAAAGCAAAACAAAACAAATACATGTGTAAGACATATTCATTCTTAAACTTATTTCATCATAAACACCTCCCATATTGTTATTATTATTGAAAGTACATATCATAATTTTACAATATTGGGTAGATAGATCATAATTATCTAATTTGCCTCTTTTCTTTTTGAATGTTTAGAATTATCCTTCCATTCAGTAACTACAACTTGCTACTGTGTGCTAGACAGGATTCTAGGACCCAAAAATATATTAGTGAGCAATGTAGGCAAATTCGAAGGGACTTACATTATTGAGGTGTGGGAAGGAACTGGTAATAAGAAGAGTCTGGTGACAATAAATGCCATGAGAAGGGAAACAGGGAAATCAAGTCAGAGGGGGAAAAAGTTGCTATTTTACATAACAATGTGAGCAAAAATAAGATGGTATAGAAGACTTGTAATACTTTTTGGTGTTTCAAATTATTTTGTCAGCCAGAGGAAAGATAGTTCACAAGAGGAAAAAACTGCTGAGTCAAGGAGTGTGAACATTTTCACACTCTTGATGTGTACTGCTCACTGTATTCCCAAGGGGAGTGCCAACTTTGTTACCACTTTTGAGGTGGGGTTGTTAAGTATTTATGCTACTTAATAAGCTTTGCTTATTTGCATTTCTTGTTGATTTGAGTTCGCTTTTAAAAAGTAAAGACATGAACTATTAATATATTTCTACAGCTTTACCAGATTCTTGATTGATCTTTTTCCTCCCCATGGCTGAGGTTTGAACCCAGAGCCTCATACCTGCTAGACAAGTGCTCTGCCACTGAGCTATGTCCTGGTGTCCCTTGAGTGGCCCTTAGCTTTGGTGATGCACTTCTCTCTTCATATAACCACCACCAGTTGTACCAACATTTTGTTGGATAATTTTTTTTTCATTTGTGTCATATCAGTCATCACATTAGCATGTGAAGCTTCTTGGGGGCTGTTTGTTTCAAGGTTAATTTTGTTGATTTGTCTGTCTGTTTTTGCTTTGTTTTGTTTGATTTGTTTTTTTGAGACAGGCTCTTTCCATGTAGTCTTAGCTGTCCTGGAACTTGCTCTGTAGACCAGGCTGCCCTCAAACTCACAGAGATCCACCTGCCTCTGCCTCCCAAGTGCTGGCTTTTCTGTCTGTTTTTTAATCACTACCATACTGCTTCAGTCATTTAAGTATGAGACTGTCTAATATCTAGTAGTGCTAACTCTTCCTTGTTTTTTCTCTTAACGTGTGTGTGTGTGTGTGTGTGTGTGTGTGTGTGTGTGTGTGTGTGATGGTTTATTCTAAATAAACTTTAAACCACTTTGATCAAATATTCACTCTAGACTGTTTCACACCATTATTATATTTTAATGCTACTAGGAGTGAGTTTTCTTTTTTAATCATATTTTAATGTTATTGCTCTTATACGGGCTAGATATTGATTTTTGTATATTTATCTCATCCTATCACTTTATCAAACTCTCTTTCTATCAATTCAAATAGATTTTTAATGGAATCTCTTTGGTTTTATAGGCATACAGTTCATTGTTCCTTATACCTGTAAAAGATTTTACTATATCGATATTTTACTTGGCTAGTTGATATTTTAACGGTTATTACTGTAGTTTTTATTTGGAAATATACATCCTGTCAAGATAAGGAGTACTGCCTTTGATGAATGTCTTTGACCTTGAATTTGACATCTTTTTTTCTGTTTTTTTTTCTTTTTTTATTATTAAGAAATTTTTTATTCATTTTACATACCAATCACAGATCCCCCTCTTCCCTCTTTCCACCCCTGCAGCCTCCCCCCACAACCCACCCCCTATTCACTCCTACAAGAAAGTAAGGCCTCCCATGGGGAGTCAGCAGAGTCTGGTACATTCAGTAGAGGCAGGTCCAAGCCCTTCTCCTTGCCTCAAGGCTGTTTGAGGTGGCCCACCATAGGTAGTGGGCTCCCAAAAGCCTGCCCATGCACCAGGGATGGATCCTGATTCTACTGCCAGGGGACCCCTTAAGCAGATTAAGCTATACAACTGTCCCGCTTATGCAGAGGGCCTAGTCCAGTCCCGTGGAGGTTCCACAGGTGTTGGTTTAAATTTCATGAGTGCTCACTAGTTTGGTTTGGTTGTCACTGTAGGTTTCTGCACATGACCTTGATGCCCCTTGCTCATAGAATCCCTCTTCCCTCTCTTTGAATGGACTCCTGAGGCTCAGCCTGGTGCTTGGCTGTGAATCTCTGCATCTGCTTCTATCAGTTACTAGAGAAAGGCTCTATGATGACAGTTAGGGTATTCACCAATCTCATTACTGGGATAAGCCAGTTCAGGCACCCTCTCCACTATTGCTAGTTTTCTAAGCTGGGGTCATCCTTGTGGATTCCTGGGAACTTCCCTAGCACCTGGCTTCTCCCTATCCCCATGATGTCTCCCTCTCTCATGGTATCTCTTTCATTGCTCTCCCACTCCATCCCTGTTCCAGCTGGACCATCCCATTCCTGGCTTTGACCTTATATTTGACATCTTAGATGATCCCTAATTGTATCTTTTATTTTCTTTTATTTGTTAGTGTTGTCTTTTCTGTCCTAGCTCTATGGAAGGGACATCTCTGGGAGTACTTGTCCTCCACTTTTCTTCCAAGCATTCAGTTCCTGCCAGAACTATCATTACTACAGTGGGCCTCCCATCTCCTGACCACAGTTGATTGGGCTTGCTGGGAACATCTGACCCAAACTTGGTCAATATCAGTACATTTGTCTTGCACTGGTCCACATATGAGTATCTGACCTAAACGGAACCCATCAGAGATTCATTAACCTGGAGCACTGAGAAAGGACAACCCAGTAGTTTACAGTTTAAAATGTAAACTCCAGGAACTGTACAAGGTCATGTTTGCAACATATGAAGAAAACTAATGTCCAACAAAAGAGAGTAAGATAAAGTGGATAAGAAGACTCAGCAGCAACCAATGAGACACTATCTGAATGACATCTATATCCCAGTTTCTGGTGCTCCCGAGGTGCAGCTGCGTCTCCGTACCTCTAGGGGTTGAACTATTCTTGGGGTTGGTGAAATATCTGTCTTGTTTCAGTTAATATTTCCTTTTTTCTTTTGTAACCAGCCTGGATTTCCTCTCTTTTAAAATGTACTTATGTGTGTGAACATGGTACTCATGTAGAGGTCAGAGAACAACTTGTGCCAGAGAGTTCTCTCTTTCAACCATGTAGGTCCTGGAGACTGAACTCAGGCCATCAGGGTGGGTGTCAAGCACCTTTACTGGTGGGCCCTGGATCTGGATTTACTCTTGAGACAGACAGAAAGAGAGACTGCTTTCTAGCTTCTTAAGGTAATAACTATTTTTTTCATTTACACTTGTCTGGTTAGATCAGGCTAGCAGGGAGATAAGAGAGGGGAGAATATAAGCTATTGCTTTAGGCTATCTCGTTCCACTCTCCTTGTCCCTTATTTACTGACATATTGCAAGCCAGGCTTCCTCTGCTGTCCTGAGGCCTGAGGGAGTCCCAGGCACAATGTGACCATTTTTCCAAAGCACCTATCTTAGCAGCAGATTAATTTCATGGCCCTGGGATGATGTGAGGGGAAGTGTCCAGAGTGATAGCCTTTGAGAGCAGCATGCTCCCTTTGTAAAATACAGCCACGGCGCTCTCTTTGGGGGCTGTCAGCTGTGCCCTTTGCCAGCCAAAGGCAGGTAAAGAAGGAAAGGGTCACCTCTGGGAACTGACTTTCCAAAAGCAACATCTGTTCTGTCACCCCCCAGCACTCTCAGGGAACGGATGGTCAAAGTCTGAGTGTCTGTGAAAGTGACACTGAGGGGCACCATTCCCAGGTGAAGAGCAGATCAGAGGTCCTCACACTCTCCTGACAGCAAAGCCACCAAGAATGTCAAAGTCTATGTATCTGCTTTCAAGACATGCAATTGCCACTTTGGATGCTTTTTAGTCTCTTACTCGAAGCTCAGAAATCAAATTGCTGAGTGCCAGAGGCCCCACACTCCCTGACTAAGCCACTAAATCAGACTAATTGAAGTAACAAATATGCCTGAGTGGTGCTTCCTAGAGAAAATGCAACCCTCGGAAGACGTGGCATTTGTTTCTGACTTAGCTAGACGTATTGATAAGTAGGCATTTCTGAGACCGCTTTTGATTTATATTGATTAAAACAAATATGGAGTGAATGTTGAGAGTCTGAATGTAACTTTGTCTCAATTCAAACACAAACAGAAACACCAAGTGGAAATTGGTAAGTAGAACAGAAATCTAGTCCATGGCAGTAACAACTGATTGCTTTGATCTCCTGACAGCAGCTTTCAGATGTATATGAAATGATTTGAAGGGTTTGGCACAGGTCATAATGGGCCAAGTGTCCAAGTCACAAATGCCTTCCAGAAATGATTACAGTTGTTTGGCTCCTGTGCTGACAGTCTCCACAGGACAGCTAGGAGTATAAGGTTACCAGCCACGGACATTCCCTTTTTAGTCCTGACACATCAGGTGCTTGGAAGACGGAAGTAGGACAGGGACAGATAACTTTGTTTATTCATACCAACTTGCTAGCACACCTCAAAACTTACTGTCTGGCCTTTCCAATCACAGTGAAACAACTAATAAGGGGGTGGATTGGGAGGTCCCTTTAATAATTACACCATAGAATTAACCACAAGAAGGAAATCTTGTGCTAGAATATGCTGTGATAGGCTGCAAAGGCATCTACCAGAAGCCCAGCACAGCACAGGGAGGGAAGGCATTTTTCCTGAAGACTGCCATGCACCATGCTGATATGCTAAACAGGCAGATATTTTAATCAATGCCTAGGACCCTAAAATAAGCGCAAACGATATTGAGATTTTTATTTTAAATGAATTATTCATGGACCACATAGCAAATTAAAAATAACGCGATTGCACCGTCCTTTTTCGCCAACACAAAAACTTTGGAAGTATAACCATGGCAAGCAGAGCAACTCCAGCTATAGTTCAGAAGAACTGGGTGGGGTTTTTTGTGTGTGTGTTCCTAGTTGCGTTGTCACTAGGTTGCTTTCACAGATACTCCTCAAACCCCTGCATTTACGAGTGTCAGACTTCAGAGAAACAACATCAAACCTGAGAAGTAGTGTGGGCTTGATGAACCTAGAAAGCCATTTGTAAGCCACGCGATTCATTTTTCCTCTAACTTTGGTGTCAAGAGATATTTTAGGAGAGAACAATATTATCTCCTAGGCGAGCCCTAGCTCACCCTCGCTTCCTTGATTGACTTCCTTATAGAGACAATTTACACATTTTCCCGTACGGGAGGAGAGTAACCCTCCTAAAGCACAGCTCAGTGAGCCATGCGGCTGGAATAGAAGGTAAAGACACTCTAATTGGAGCCAGGAGACTGGGGCTTGGCTTCCAGCTCTGCCTTGCTTGTGCATGTTTATTACAATTTCATCTGTTGCCAGAGCAGATGGTCTCCGAGTGCCACTGAGGCACCAAGGACAGCTCAGCGGGTTACAGTTAAAGTTGAGCTCCTGGTTCCCTTAAGTCTCGCACTGATGAGTATTGGGTCTTGGGGCAGCTGGATTTCCAGTGCCTCTTGACCACAAATATATTCAATAATATACCCCAGTATGCTGGAAAATGTTACCAGTTTCTATGGGATCCAGGATCTTAAAAAAAAAAAACAAACAAAAAAAAAAACAAAAACCAACCCCACTGGCTTGTCTGTCTTTGGCAGTTGTCAGTCAGTCTGGAAACACAAAAGACAAAATAAGGTGTTTTGAAGAGCATGGTGTGAGACCTGGAGAGTACTGGCCAAACAATCATGAGGGCTTGAGTTTGGAACACCATCCCACCCGGGGCTGCCCTAAACACCCAGACCTGGGAAAGGTAGAGAGAGGAGAGTCCTGGAAATTGCTGGTCAGCCAGTCTAATCAAACAGTAAGAGAGAGACCCTGTCTCAAATAAAAACAAACAAACAAATAAATATACGGAGGGGCAGTGAGGTGGCTCAGCAGATATTTGCTATGCAAATGCAACTTGAGTTTGATCCAACTACGTAAGAAAAAACAAAGTCTGGGTATGGTGGCATGTAACTGTAAGCACAGCACTCCTGTGGTGATTTGGGAGGCAGAAACGGGAATTCTCTGGAGTTCGTGGGCTAGCTAGCCTGGATGAAGGAGCCTGACAGAAACAAGAGAGACCCTAACTCAGTGAAGTAGGAGAGAACTGACTTCTGAAGTTGACTTCTGACTTCTACGTGCATGCTGTGGCATGATAGCACTCTCAAACACACACACACACACACACACACACACACACACACACACCACACAAAATCATAATAATTTTTTAAAAGCATGGTGTGAACACAATGACAACTTGTGCCCCTTGGGTTTCCTGTCTCACTTTCCCATTGCCATCACAGATGATCTTAGCACATGCTCCCCTGAAATCATCCTAGTGACGCCTGGGCCCATAGGGAAATATCCAAATATGGCCTATATGTTCTGCCTCTCGGCTGCACCTGTTTCTCCAGGCTCGTTTTCTATCATGGTCGCAGACAACCCTGCAGGAGCCCCACCTGGCCCTGCTCCTTAGCCACTCTAGGCATTTACATGTCTTCTTGCCTTTGCTCAAGCTGGGTCTTCTGATTCAAGTGGACATGTCTCATAAATTCCAACCCATCTTTCAGGTTTAAACTCTTCCAGGAAGTTTTTATTCAGCCTCACCATCTCACCATCACTTGGTCTAGCTGCCCCCTCTTTGGGGGGACCAGTCTACTTTGATTTATATAATTTCACTGGCCACCACATTATGATATGCAGCTCTGACCCTAGCTCCCAAGCACTGTAGAAGAAACCACGCCTTATTTATCTTGGTGATTCTGAGGACTGGCACTGTGGGCATCGGGATAATGTTTGTTGGGCAGATGGGCACACCAACAGATGGTTGAATGGATGGATGAATTCGGTTTAATGTGGCCCTGTTTACCAAAGCTCTGGTCTAAGAGATTCGTGAATGAAAAAGAGAATAGTTTACATAATGGGTACACATGTAGTACCAGGCATGCCACAATCGATCCTTTTATCTTAGTCATTTTTTTTTCTCCCAGGAGATGGTAAATTATCAATGTAGATGCCAGTGAGATGTGCTATAGGTAACATGGAACTTAAGTCTTCCCAGATTTGACATGCTAAAGTCTAGTCTTCTAGGAACAGTCTGTCCACTTCTTGTAGTAGGGGTCTTCTTGGGAACAGAATTGTGTAATGGGTGGCTGGCTAAGACTGGGGGCGAAGCTTTGTTGGACGGGCCAAGGAGCTGCTTTCTTGCTACTCTCTGGAGGCACTCCTATGAGTTAGTAAGAAACCTGCCTTCTCTTAGCTTCTGAGCCTAGAGCTTGGCTAAGTACTAAATAGGAGAATCAAATGTCTGAGCTTCCTCTTCAATTCAAAGCATTATTTCTAGATAGAATAACGGAGTCTTATTTAGGAATTCAGATTTTTTTTTAAGTGATTGCCAATAAGGAAGACAAATGGTTGCTACACAGAAGTAAAATATCAGAACAAAACAGAGCTTGTGAGCTGAGCCAGACTTCTCTTTCTGTTTCACTCTTGCCCTCTTGGCACAGGGAGACCCCCACTGTGGCAGTTGTGGTGCCTTTTCCTACTGTCCTTCCTTCTAACCTGAATCGGAGGCACAGAATCGGGGACATGCAACGAGCTAGTGGAACAGGACTTTGTGCCACCGAGTAAATCGGGGTGTGATAGACCTATAAGGACACATCAGTGAGGTCTTGCCGCGGTATTGTTTCCGGGAATGCCAGCCTCTTCTTCCTAGGGATCAGGCTCTCACGTTCAGGAGGCATTTCTGACTGCACAATGACAGGAGTGTCTTTTTGAGTTTGGACTTCCTAACCTTGAGAAAGAATTGACATGCCGTGCTTCTTCAGGGTGTGAAATGAGCAGATGGTGTTGTCTCACTCCAATTTGTTTTGCATGGACTGAGAGAAGGCTGTGGGGGAAGGGACAAATGTGCTCCTTTCCTAACTGCTAAATACAACTTACTGGCAAATACAAAAGAGCCTCTTCACTTGTGTTAGCCACCCTCTCGCTCTTTCTCTCTCTGTGTGTGTGTGTGTGTGTGTGTGTGTGTGTGTGTGTGTGTGTGTGTAATAAGGATTGAATCCAGGGCACTGGGTATTCTAAATCATGGGCTGGAACTTGTGATCCTCCTACCTCAGCTCCCAAGTGCTGGGATTACTGGTGATCACTGCTGACATGACCTGTGAGCTCTCTGAAGTAAGGGAAATCTCCTTACACATGCTTTTTAAAAAAATACCAGTTGTCCCTCTACAGGTTCTATTGAAATCATTTTAAACACTACATTTAGCCCATCAACACAAAAACCCCAAAATGTCTCAAGGGAACTAAGACAAGGATCTGAGGCCTCTCATAGAAAAAGCTGCTAAATTTCCAGTGATCTCCCAGATGGTTCTCTGGATGGTAAGGAAGGGTCATGACCTTCCACCTTGTATCAGGAAACTTTGGAACCTTCTGCTAGGCCAGCATTGGAAACTGTATCCCAGGAGAAGTCTGAACAGGCTAAGCAGGGGCTCCCTGGTGCATCGGCTGGAATGGTGTGTGTGGTCTCTCTCCACTGTACCCCACCTTGGTGCTGCTATAGCACCTTTTTATGACCTGTCTTTTCATACACAGGCCCCAAGGCACCAGCAATTAAGATAGAGTTGCTGATGATTTCATTAGGAAGAAGAAAGGAGGGAAAGAGTTAGCATCCATACCTCATGGAAACGCCCTAGGACATCATCATCTATGTGACAATTGTGTTCTCTCTCTAGAAAGTCTCCTAAGGCAGCTCCTTGCCCAATTTGGCTTAGACTTCTCAGTAAAAACCTCTACAGTTATTGGATATATAACTCTGTTGAAAGCAAGGGAATAACCACATACTATTATGTAAGCCCACTATCTGGAGGGAATCCCAGCTCCACCTCAAAGGACACTGAACAAGAGTCACTATTTCCCCAAGGGGCAATGCTGTTACAACTTTTTCTGTATCTTTGCACCAGCCCTGTCCCAGTCTCCACAACCCACTGACGCCAATGCCTTCTTTGTCGGAGTGGGCTGCTCCTCTCTTGTCTTTCTTTTCTGTTTCTTTGACTTATTTTTCTCCTCCTGTCAGCAACCAAGGCTTACCTGAGTCCTTCATTGTTTTGATGACCTGTGTCAGATGCCTTTCTTGCCATCTCACAAGGGTAAGGATACGCTCACTGCTACCTCTGTGAAGAGAGACTCTGCCACTTCCATCCTGCCGGGACCCCTTGTTGGGTCAGGTGGCACCAAATCACATCCCAAGTGAGATGAACATAGCCTGCAAAGAGTGACAAGCACGTTTACTCTCCACTAGGACAGTTTGGGGGTAGAAACCGACTCTGGAACCCCTGCCGATCTCCCTGTTCCACTTGCTGGGCCGACAATTGTTCATTTAGACTTGGCTCTGACTTTTTCAAGGAACTAGGACCCAGTTAGGATGGATGCTGCTCTCTTGGCTTAGGTGGCCTTGCCTTAATCAGCTATGAGAAGTCCACACCTGGGAAATACTTGGTACACATCTCCTTTCCCATTTAGTCACTAAGGTAGCAAAAAACATAGTCAATGTGTCAGAGGAGAAGCAATGCGCATTTCCATAGGTTTGCCAAATGTCTGGTATTGAATTAAACAATCTGGAATTTTAACTTCCAGTCTAGGTTAAAAAAAAAAAAAAAAAAAAAAGAAGCACACATTTCTGAATACTTACTACAAGGCAAAAGGACTAGTTCTATAATAAACATATATACACAAATGTCAATATAAAACATTTAAAAATATGAACACATCATTTATATAAACTGGGTTTACATAACATTTTCTTCTCAATTTCCATGTGGGTCTGGTACTTTTGTAGAAAAACCTAGAAATTTTTGTTGGACACTAGGACTGAGGGTCTGACTCAGTGGAAGAGCATTTGCCAAGCTAGCATTCATGAAGTGTTTGGTTCCACGCCCTCCCATCCTATCAAAAGATAAAAATAAGACAGTAATTAAACAAGTTATTCTTGAATACCATACCCTTTCCACGTTTACTTTTAAAGGCTCTATAATTTTACAAAACAAAATCCATAGTTTGGGGAGGTGCCACAGATAGAATTTTGTCTTGAGTGATGTAGAACTATTTTCCAATGTTTGGTTTCCAACAGACTATAAAATGTGGTCTCCCTGGAATTTCTCTCCTAATCTTAAAAGTCCGGATGGGTTTAAAAGGCCATTTAATCATGCTCTTCATTCCTTTTCACTTAATAATGTATTTTAAAAGCGCTACTCGATATCTAAGAGAACCTCATGAATTCTTTTAACAATTTCCCGTTTTGAACTAAGAAACATTTTTGCAAAAAAAAAAAAAAAAAAAAAGTTGGAAGCTACAAAGGTTTGGGACTGTACTAAACAGTGCTGTTTTTTTTTTTTTTCACTTTTGAAAGTGTGCCAGAATATTGTCTTCTCTGGTTTATAATTTTTCCCTTTCTCTTGATACTTACCAACTGAAAAGAAGCTAAAAGGTCACATCTTTCTCATCCCATCACCAAAGTAAACATTTCTCCAATTACCCATAAAGGGCAGATGTTTCCGAGGAATTATTTATTGTTTATTAGCAAAAGGCAAGGGCAGTAAAAGGAGTCTCTGTGTCATAATAGGAATTTTTGGCAGTGACATTTAAGTACCCCAAGCCTGAGGGGAGAAAGAAGAAAAATGAAAGAAAAGTTGTTATATCCATTATATGTCGAAGAGTTTGTGACCAAGCAGGGCAGTGGTGGCACATACCTTTAATCCCAGCACTTGGGAGGCAGAGGCAGACAGATCGCTGATCAAGGTCAGTCTGGTTTACAGAATGAATTCCAAGATGGCCAGGGCTACACAGAGAAACCCTGTCTCAACAAACAAACAAACAAACAAACAAACAAACAAACAAACAAACAAACAAAAATAGTTTGTGACCATCTGCCTGCTAAAATGTATGGCCACATTAGATCTAAAAAGCATATTTTAACATTTTAGTGTTTTATGTGTATGAGTGTTTTGCCTGCCTTTGTGCCTGTACACCATGTGTGTGCCTGGTGCTCACAGAGGCCAGAAGAGGGTGTCAGATCTTCAGGGACTGGAATTACAAATGGTTTGTGAGCTTTTGGGTGAGTGCTAGAACAGAACCCAAGTCCTCTGGAAGAGCAGCCAGTGCTCTTAGCTACTGAGCCATTTTCCAGCCCCCAGAGAATAGATGAAAAAAAATGCTTATTTGGGCTCATCCTATAGCCCAAGGTAGCTTCAAACATCTGGCAATCCTCCAGCCTCAGCCTCCCAAATACTGAGATGGTAGGCATGAGCCACCTCACCCAGCAAAGCAGCATTTTGTAAGTATTGCCTTCACAAGTCATTTGTTTCACAAATGTATGTCACCTGGCACCATTAGAGACAGCTGAAAATATAGCAGTGAATAACATAGACAAAGTCCTTGTGTTTTGCAGCTAGCAGAAGGAAGTCTTGGTTTCCTTAGCTGTTCCAGCTTATTTAGGGGTAAACACTGTGCATAAATGATTACTAAACTCCAAAGAAATCCATGCTGTTATTCCTCTAGAAGTGAAGGCTGAGATCTGCCTCCACACTCCTCCTCTGCCCAGATCAGAGTTGCTAAGCTCAGCAACCTTAGATGGTCCAATTCTGTACAAAGAAACTCCTTTGAGTCCCTAGAAAAATTTCCTTATACATCTGAAGTTGACCTGATTGTCTGCACTAGATAGCCATTTGAGGATGTGTATACTTGTGTGCACAGGTATGTAAAGAGGTTCTCCACTATTTTTTAGTTTAAAATGCAGGTGTGAATATGCACATGTGTACAGGGGTCCACAGGGGCCAGAAGAGGGCACAGGATCTCCTGGAGCTGGAGTTACAGGCAGTTGTATCTCTCGCTATATAGAGGTGCTGGGAAAAGAACTCTGAATCCACCTGCCTATGCCTCCCCAGTACTGGGGTCACAGATGTACACTGCTGTACCCAGATAGGTCTTGAGGATCCAAACTCAGGTCCTCAGGCTTGCATGACAAACACTTTAACAATTGAGCAGTCTCTTTATCCCACCATTTAAAAACTTCTCTGCTCTAAGAGAAAGGTTTTATTTTCAATTGAAATGTGAAAACATTAAGCAAGGAGATAATCTCACATTGCCATGCCTATGTTGGCCACATAAATACAACAGTATGGGATGCATGGAGCATGAGATAATTGGGAAGAAGCCACATCTAACCCAGGTTTCCCTCTTGCTACATCCAGCTTATCTATTCTGCTCAGGGAAGAACACCCACTGTCGGACTAGTTATTACTCGCTACTCCCGGATTGCCTCCTGTGTGGTACAAAGACGCAGAATTTCCATACTCGGCTAAATCACTGCAGCTGGAGGTGGAAGAGAAGGGATGCTTGGTGTTCAAACTGTGTGCCGGGCGCTTTGCCTGTCATATTGGTTACATCCTGCAGTGAGTCCTAAGAGCGGGTTTTCTCATCTCAGAGATGAGCAATTTGAGGCCCAGAAAGGCTGAATGACAACCCGCTCTGGATCACATAGCCATCAGTGCTGAAGCCATAGTCAAAAGGACCTTTCCTCCCCTTCGTCAGAATTCATTTCTCAGATTCCTTCCCTCTGCGTGCACAAGACCCAAGGACAGCCTCTGGAGTGATGAATGCCTGGCACGAGGCTTGAAAGTAAGAAGCAAGAACAGAGAAGTGAAAGGAGAGACAAGAAGGAAACATTTTGCTGACTTGGCAGTTTGCTTGGAGGTAGGATCCAGCAAAAGGCTGTTACATTCTTACCGCTTTGATAAAAGTTCTGATTCTCAGAAACACTGACTTGGCAGGACCTTAGAGGTCATGTAGCCCAACCCACTATTAAAAGCTTTCTTCAGCCATTAACTCACTTTATTACTGTTGGTGATCTGGGAAGTAGTGTCATTGACTTGGCAAGTGTGTGCATTTCTCTGAACCACAGTTTTCCACTATCTCACTGTGGGCTTGCCTGGAGAGGTTTGACTTTAATAAGAAGAATTCTTTACATCTAGATAGCGTTTCACAGTTGTCAGAAATGTTTTTGTTCACATACACTATGCTCTTAGGGGGGAACCCTTTACGATTTGAGAAAGACTAGAACACAGAGTAAACCTAGATTCAGATTCAGATTTACACCTCCAGCCTTGTTAACCTGAGCAAGTCATTTGACATCTTTAAGCTTCCTCCAGATTACCTTGCTCTCTTTTGGTTAAGGCTCCAACTCCTCACCTGGAAAGCGGGGATTACAGTGCCTTCCACCTGTGGTTGAGTTAAAGGTTAACCAGGGTCACGTACGTAACTGGACTTGCCCATGACAGCTCTGGGTTGATTGCTTTTGTCTTCTTTCCTTCTGTTTCCATAGCTCAGCAGATAGAATTGAGAGGAGGCAAAGTCACTCTCCCAAGATAAAACAGTCAACAGCTGGTAAGCAGAAACCAGGCCTTTCCCCCAATAATTCTAGGCTCTGCACCATCCTGCCTGAAATCTCTCTCTCCTCCCACACTTTTGGTTTATGAACACCTTCCCCTTTCTACATGAACTCGGGGCAAGGCCAACTCCACTTCCCTTTATCCGCGCTAGGCCTTCTGCTCTGCTGTGTCTGCTCCCCATTGCCTCTTACCAGTTGCCTGTGTTCTCTATGCTGTTTTTAAGTAGAAAGACAAATGGACAGGGTGCTTTCAGCCATGCCTCCAAATGTGAAATCTGGTTTTCATATAGGATACCAAGCAGCAGTGATGGCATCCAGGCAGATGGGCTCTGAGTCTCCTGACTTCTGGTGCTCGGGTGTGATGTGTTGCCGGCTCCTTCCTGGCTGTTGATTACTGCTCCCACTGCAGCCTCCCAGCCCTTCTCTAACAGACTGTGATTTAAACATTCTACCTTCAGCCTTTCACATACCCTTGAAACACACAGGGCTGGTGCAGTCCACTGGGAGCCCCTCAAATGAATCACTGCTCATGGAATTGGTGCTTTCAAAGAGGTCACTCTTCCTAAGCTACACAGATATGCGTGCAAGCCTTCAAAACCTGTCTTTATTTGCATCATTCAAATGCATGGTCACAGTGTTGTACTTTATTGAAAAATAAATGTGTAGGCAAACATATTCATGATATAGCATGCATATAGAGCGTGCCTATTTATGTAGAACACTTAATAAAAAGATACTGGTCATTCACTTCCTTTATCAGAAATTCAAGTAGTACAACTGGAATATTACCCATCCCAGAGAATATGTGGTATCATAGATGTGAGAGAATTCTCAAGAGAGCTTCTTGTCAGCCTATCTGGCTATCTACAAGCAGGAGAAATGTCTAAACTAATCAGAATTGAGAGTTAATGGGCCCATAGAAGATCTCTGTACCACTGTGAAGCTTATTTGCACATCTGAATTTTTTTTCTGCCACTAAATGACAACCACTTGAGAATTCCCCCCAATGAAAAAGATTCTGCTTGTTTTATTGGGCACTACTCTATCCTAGAACATGCCAAGAAACTCCATGTCACAACCTAGCTATTCCTCTAGGCTTCCCTTCTTATTGCCCCGAAGGGTGGTCAAGTACTTACCCACCACGATCCAGACTGTGCAAGGCTGAGTCACTGCCTGTGGTGCCTCTAGACTGAAGGACTACTGTAGCTAGAGTTTTTCTGGTCCTGCCTGGCCCACAGTCAGGACAAATCTCTCTAACCTGCCAGTCCCGCAGCAGCTCAGACCCAACCAAGTAAACACACAGGCTTATATTGCTTACAAACTGTATGGCTGTGGCAGGCTTCTTGCTAACTGTTCTTATATCTTAAATTAATCCATTTCTATAAATCTATATCTTGCCACGTAGCTCGTGGCTTACCGGCATCTTCACATGCTGCTTGTCATGGTGGCGGCTGGCAGTGTCTCTCCTCAGCCTTCCACTTCCCACAATTCTCTCTGTTAGTCCCGCCTACACTTCCTGCCTGGCCACTGACCAATCAGTGTTTTATTTATTGACCAATCAAAGCAATTTGACATACAGACCATCCCACAGCAGACTACTGGTGATTTCTACAGATCTTGGTTTTCTGGGAGGGCAGAACAAAATCTAGTTAGCTCTTAACAAGAGTTTGATGCTTCCGCACCCCACCCCCCAGACCTAAAACTCTCCTAGTCTATTGCCAACTAACTTCACTCATACTTTATGACTCTCCTCTTGCTATGGTGGAGTTGTTTTGAAAAAGGTAATTAGGATAAATGAAGTTCTGAGAGTGGGGCTCCCTGTCATGAGACTGGGGGATTTGGTTGGAGATAGAGATGAGATGAGGAGGAGGAGGAGGAGGAGGAGGAGGAGGAGGAGGAGGAGGAGGAAATTAAAAAACTCCAAAACCTGGGCTTCCATATTTGTCCTGTCTTGATGCAGCAAGCAGCCCTTCCCTGGGCCCAAACCCTCAGTTTTGGACTTTCCAGCTTCCAGAATGATATGAAAATTGTTTTCTTTGTAAGTTAATAGTCTCAGCTAATGTGTTAGAGCATCAGAAAGTGGACTGGGACACATTCCCAAAGCTCTGGCCACGCCTTTAAGCAGGAAAAGAAGAGAAGGGAAACTGCCCAGGGAGGAGTGGGGGTGGTTCCCTGATTCCACTGGGTCAGGATGCTGTGCCTCGTCTTCCTCAGTTTCCTGTCCCTCACACTGCTCCTCACACTTGAGCTAAGCAAGAAACCAAAGCAACAGAAGGCAAAGCTACAGAGCATGCTTGTGTGAAGATGGAAACAAGGAACCTTTTCTGTGCCCGGCCTAACTCCCTAACTTTATGCTCTTAAACTCCCTTATACAGCTGTCAGAATGAATTAGAAAACACGACTCAAATTTACTTCCTTTCCCCTGGATTCCCATTTATCCAGAAAAATTCAAAGTGGCAGCCATCTAACCTTTGTGGAGTAGCAAAACATCAATAATTCCCTTAAACATTTTCAAAATATACGTATAAACAACATTGTTGAAGAGAGACAGAAGCAATTATGCATACAAATCTGGCACAGCCATTTTGTGAGCTGATTATAGAAGAAGAAATCTAATTGTCTTTTTTTTTTTTTTCCTGGAAGAAAGCAGAAACCAGTAAGAGTTGGCCCCCTACAAACTGGGGCAAGCCTGGTCCTAGCTGGAAGCTATATGCTTCCATCAAATAGAACAATTCCAACTCAGAGACTCTCCCAAGGGTCCCAAGTCTACCTGACCCACCTCTAGACTCCAACATTCACTCTCTATGGACCCCAACTACTGGACACAGTTGCTCCCTTCTCGTCCATACATTTAGTTAGCACATCATTAGTATGTTGGTATTTGTCATAATATAAATAAACATTTTTATTATTTTACCCTCTCTGGCATCCCTATTGTTGGCATACCTAACATGATATGTCTTAACATATGTCTTTATGCCTGTGTGTGTGTGTGTGTGTGTGTGTGTGTGTGTGTGTGTGTGTGTGTGTATGCTCCCTGGTGTCCCTGTGCATCTAAATTTCCTGTTTTAAAATTTTTCTGTGTATGGTTGTTATCCTGTATGTATGTATGTATACTGTGTGAGTACAGTACTTGTAGAGGCCAGAAGAGAAAGCTGAGTCCCCTGGAACTGAATTACAGATAGTTGTGAGCCACCTGGTAGGTGATGAGAATTGAACCTCGGTCCTCTAGAAGAGCAGCAAGTGCTTTCGACCACTGAGCCATTTCTCCAGCCGTAAGTTTCCCATTCTTACCATGACATTGATCAGATTGGGTTAGGATGCATCTTAAATACCCTCTTTTTTATTCTATTTATTTATTTGTTTTTTTGATACAGAGTTTCTCCATGTAGCTCTCTGGCTGTGCTGGAACTTGCTCTGTAGACCAGGCTGGCCTCCAACTCATAGAGATCTGCCTGCCTCTGCCTCCTGAATGCTAGGATTAAAGGCTTGCACCACCACCACCACCCAACCTACCCTCATTTTAAGGCAGTCAGGTTCACATACATTTGGAGGAACTATTTCAGCCCATAAACAGCAGATTCACTACTTTCTGATGTGAAGTTGTCTCCCTAAGACAGAGGAAGGTGTCCTGACCACCTACCTCATGGGCTGCTTCCTTAGACGTGGCATCAATATCGGTCACAGTGAGGACACTGAGTTAGTTTCACTCAACGCATAGCATATACAAGAGAGACTGGTCTAGGCCACCGTCCTTAAAAGGCAACCTTAAAAGGTGCGGCAAATGTTCGGGGCTCCCTGTGGCTGTCAGCTGCTAGAAGTATGCCCGGTACTCCTTCCCTCCCCGCCTGCCAGGTCTCCACCCCCAACACAACAGTGTGACTGTGTCCTTCCCACCAATTTATATAAGCCCTCTCCATGCCTGGAATCTGTTTTTCTCTCCCTGTCTCACTTGGTATGACCCATCTAAAGATACACGCATGCATGCATGCACGCATGCACACCCTGCCCTGGTAGCAGAACAAGTTTTTCCTTTGTAAACCAGTTCTCTTGGCTCTGTCTTTCTCTTTCTGCTTTCAGATTCCTTCCCATAAACTCATGAATCCCATGAATTACTTTCTAGGCCACACTTATCTCGCCCCAGCACCTCTCTTTCTTGGTTACCATCTTGCCTACTGAGCCTGGGATGCTGGCCCAAATCTGCACACAGTTCCTAGGGTACAAAGATGGGGTGACCATAGCTGGCACAAGAAGGAGGTTCTGGTTTTCTGGGACAGAAATGGTAGAACTTCGCTTGGTAATTCTCAAGGTAACAGAAAACAGTCTTCCTGGGATTAGGAGTGCCCTGTCCTTTGGGGAAACCAGGCATGTGCACCCAGACTTAGCAGTCTGCTCCCCCTCCCAGGCATGGTGGAATTAGAAATGTCTGTTCTGGGACTGGGAAAAGGGACAAACAGGTCTACCCGGAAGCGTCTCTGGCCACTAGTCATCTGGCTAGATTATACCTAGACTGATAGGCTGAAGTCAGAAAAACCTGGACTGTTGCCATGGTAACCTGCACCTGGTCCTGTTGCCGCCATCTGTCCAGGGGGACCTCTTTAGCTGTTCTTCTTCAGAGGCCTAGATGAATTGTAAAGCTGCTGTCACCGTCACCACCAGAACATTTTAATCTCAAACTTCGGAAGAAGTTCTTTCACCCTTGTCCTCCATTCGAGTTGTTCAGGAATCCCTTCCAAGCTGTCTGTCTTGCTTAGGTAGGATTTTACCAGAATCTCTTCTTTTAAAGAAACTCCCTGTTCCAAGGAAGACTATGAGTTCTAGCCTGTCCTCTTCCCTCATAGTTTTTATGCAAATGCTCTCACTCCCAGGTACTTCTCTACAGTGGGAAATGAGGGTTAAAAAGTGGGTGGAGCTGGGCTGTCTCCCCCAAAAGCCTGTTGAACTGGGGGGAAATAGTGGAGGTGTTACCATCACTCTTGTGTTACCGGTGAGAAAACTCAGACCCAATGTACTAAGTATCTGGTCCAGGGACCCAGACAGGTAAATGAAAGAGCCAGGATTTGAACTCCGATCTGTGATTCCAAAGTTGGCATCATTCTGCTCACCAAAATTGTCTCTGTGCACAAAGGATTTACTTTGTACCGTAGAGAAGGAAGGTGGAAATAGGGCTAAGCAAACTGCCCAGTGGTTAAAGCACTGGCCACATGAGCCTAAGAACTAGTGTCTGGATCCCTAGAACCCAGGCAAATGTCACAAGAGCCATGTGTGATGCTAGCGCTCAGAAAGTAGAGACAAGGGATCCCAGATCAAGCCAGCTAGCCAGGCTAACCCTATCTGCAAGTTCTGGGTTCAACTGAGAGACACTGACTTATGATCAACTTCAGGCCTCTGCATGTACTTCCATATATGTACATGTGCCCCACACACACCATGTGCCCCCTACACATGTGAGCACACACCACACATGCACACTTACCATACACATACACACAACAAGAAAAAAAAAGGGGGGGGAGGGATGGCTCCAGAGCTTGCTCCCCCATTCAGGGAGCTAGATGCCTGCATGCGTGTGAGGTTCGTATTTCTCGTTGGTGGGCCGGGTCTCTGTGCTTCATCCCCTCATGTCGCTGCGGTTCTCGGCGTCCGCTCATGGTTGTGTTTCTCACATGTGCTATCAGCTAGTGACAGACTTTCAGTCTTTTTTCCATCACGCTATTCTCAGGTTTCAGGTCTGCCCTCCTCTTCACCTCCAAGAAACTGTCCAGTGCTTGTTCTCCACTTCTCTGAAGTATTGTTCCTCCAACCTGACTGCCTATAAAAGCAGGCTGGAAAGCCAGCCTGTAAATACAGGAACGAGCCTTCCATTTTGTCATTAGACATTAGGCTTTAACCAAATAAAGCCTGTCTGCTGAGGGCCCTGGAAGCTCTTTAGGGATGGTTTATATTCCTAAAGCCCACAAGCTTCCTTCTTCGTGACGAATCAGCACTCCCGCATCGCTCTCAGTTCTGCAGAGTAACAGGGCACAGAGACTGTCAAGCATCGGTCCATAAATGACTTTAAATGCACCAATTACTTTGCTGTTTTTCCAGCTGACTCCTCCACTGCTCAATACTCCATTCTAGGCAGTTGTAAGTGTCTGCCCATCTTGTTGAAGGCTCACGGGTTTGATTTCTTGGGTATTTAGAACTTGCTCTGGGGAAAAAAACAAAAACAAAAACAACAACAACAACAAAAACCAAGCAAGTAATTCTTATTTGAAAATCATATTATTTTTTATGATCCCTAAAGGGAAAACTTAAACTCAGTGTCAAGTAAACTCCAATTAGCCCAGAAGCACATGTCAGACTGTATCTGTAAAGATAAACTGGCGTGGAAAGACCAGGTTGACACACCTCTCTTGCACTTGAAATCAACCCTCAGTGGTGTGTAGCTGGCTGCCTTGATGTTCAGAGAAGCTCCAGGGGGCGTTGTCATTTGGCATAGCTTGAGCACAATTATGACTCCTTTGGGTTCTAAGGATTGTGATCAGATGCGTTTGGGTTAATTCTGGCTGTCACTTCTCTGCTTCTGCTATGGACTCCATCAACTCCCCCCCCCCCTTTTTTTGTCCCCTTCCCCTTTTCCTTTTAAGTGCCTGTCTTTTCTAGGCACTGTGGGAGGGAGTTGCAAGGAACGGTCAAATAGATCCTTTCAAGAGCTCTCAATACCAGTAATGTAAGCAGATTGTATCACTGGTGGCTGGACCCTGAAGAGAATTTCAATTCTAGCAGAAGCAGACGGAAATAGGCTTTTAAAATCTTTCCTCTCCGGATTCTAACCTGCTTGGGAGCTAGCTGCCCACTCTTGCTGGTCTCCTAGCAACCAAGCCCCTTCCTCTGCAGGCGCTGCTGCTGTCCACGGGGCCAGGCTTGGGAGAGTCAGCCTCTCCCTGCCCTCCCTGGCACAGCACAAGGATGTTACTGAGGGAACCGGTGTGAGCGCTTGGAGAAATTGCTAAATGGTCTGTAAAATGCTCTGTGAGGGTGACAATCCAAATAGGGGCACCTTTTGCACGTTTTAGGGGATCTTGGGATTTCAATTCATCCTTCCGCTTCCTTCCAATAATAGCTTGCACGCATGGAATGCTTTATATTTTACAAAACCCTTTTGCATCCATTACCTCATGCAATTCCGGAGGAGGGCCTTGAGAGACCTCCACAGTAAGGGAAAGCCTAGTAAATTTTTGTTAGTTTTACTATTTTAAAGGACTTGAGAAGAAACTCCAGATCGTGCAATTAATAAAAGGAAGAGGGAATTCCAAAGGCAAGCCTTCATCACCATCACCATCACAAATTAGGGCTGGAACCATTTAAATTGTGCCTTTGTGCCCAGGAGCTTGAGTGGTACCCGGGCTAAGTGATGCATTCTCTTTCTTTCCTCAGCCCTATTATTCTCCTTCAGCAGCCACTGTGGGCATTAAAATTGACCAGGAAGGCTCTTTGTTTATAGCATTCTTATTCTGCGTCTTACCTATAATATTCTTCTTTTTTTTTTTTTTTTGATAAAGGGAAAAGCAGAAGAGAGAAAAGGATTCTGTGAGCCCTGCAGAGGTGTCCATAACCAAACATCCCAGACTGAGTGGCATGGACAACGTTTCTCACAGTTCTGGAAACTGCAGGCCCTAGGGAAGGTGTAGTGGCGTTAGTTTTTGGAGAAGCCCCTCTTCCTGGCTCTCTGAGTCTATACCTAGCAAAGAGGTACGCCCTCCTCTTATAAGGGGGTCAGGATTCGATTCTTATGGCCCCACATAACTTTAATCATGTTCTCAAAGGCCCTGTCCCCAATATAGCAGCATGGAGGACAGATCTCCAAGACCTAAGTTTGAAGGGATACAATTCAATTCATAGAAAACTCTGTCTTTCTCTTGCAAGATAGAGGGCAGAGAGTCAAATTCTCCTCATGTAACTCAGAAACCTACTGAGTCCTTCTGAGCTGAAGATGGAGGTCTGACACTCAGAAAATTTGTCCCAGTGATAAAAATCTGTGTTCTCCTCTCTCATTGCAGATTGGAAACCTTCATGAGCAGTTATCGATTCTCCGTGGCTTACAACATCTTTATCATTTTAACCATGTTCAGACAACTATCTTGATTGTCCTAGCAGACTCTGAAGCAGGGGGTGGGAGGTGTGGGGTAGGTCTAAGAATGCAGCCAGGAAGGTGCTCCTGTGGCCTTGCTTATCAGTACAGTTCCTGGCAGTCTTCGATGGCCAAGGAAAGGCGGCAACTGCAGACATCAGGGACCTCCTTCACCATCACCTTACAAAGCAGCAGATGTGGCTACAGTGGTACCCAGAGTCCAAGAAAGCCTAGGATCGTCATTACACAAGACTTTGCTTGAAAGCCAAGCAAAGTTGTAACTTCACAGGTTCACGAGTTTATCAAGACAAAATGTAAGTATAAAATTTTCATTTTGGTGACCATTTCAGTTTATAGAAAAGTTCCAAAGGTGGTAACAGAGAGTTCGCCATACCCCTCCATTCAGGTTCAGAGTTCCCAGTGTTCTCTCCCATGACCGAGGTTTATTTGTTTAAGAAACCAAAATAAGACATGGGGGAGACGGCTCAGTGGGTAAGGGTGCTTGCTGTACAAACTTGAGGACCTGAGTTTAAATTTCCACACCCAGGAAAAAAGCCAGGTGTGGCACATGCATGTCCGTAACCTCAGCACCATGTGGGTGGGGTGAAGACATGAGACATGGAGGCTGCCTGCCAGCCTAGCTCTAGGTTCAGTGAGAGACCATGTCTCAAAAGAATAAGGCAAGGGTTGGGATGGTGGCCCAGGAGTTAAGAACACTGGTGCTCTTCAGAGGACCTGAGTTCAGTTCCCAGCGCCTACATGGCAGCTTACAACGGTCCATAATACCAATTCCAAAGAACCCAATGCCTCTTCTGATATCTGTAGGCACTGCTTGTAAGTGGTGCACAGACATGCAGGAAGACAAAATAAATCATTTTTTGGGGGGGGGGTGTTTCAAGACAGAGTTTCTTTGTTAACCTTGACTGTCCTAGAACTAGCTCTAAAGACCAGGCTGGCCTCAAACTCACAGAGATCTGTCTGCCTCTGCCTCCCAAGTGGTGGGATTAAAGGTGTGTACCACTACTTCCTGGCAGAAATAAATAAATTTAAAAAGAAGGATGAAGAGGGCAGAGAGTGATGGAGTGATAGCACAGGACAGATAGTATCCCCTCTCTGCACCTGAAGACAGACAAGTGCATGTAACACACACACACACACACACACACACACACACACACACACACACACGCCAAAAAAAAAAAAAGGTCATTAAAAAGTAGAACATGAGCCGGGCGGTGGTGGCGCACGCCTTTAATCCCAGCACTCGGGAGGCAGAGCCAGGTGGATCTCTGTGAGTTCGAGGCCAGCCTGGGCTACCAAGTGAGTCCCAGGAAAGGCGCAAAGCTACACAGAGAAACCCTGTCTCGAAAAACCAAAAAAAAAAAAAAAAAAAAAAGTAGAACGTTGATCAAATAAAGAAGCATTTTAAACTCACAGAATTCTAACAAATTTTAACTTAAAAATTAAATGACTTAAATTACTTAATCACTTGTAACATCCCCATTGTTAGAGGAGATACCACACTCCAAGCTGTCCATTTCAACAGACTTGCCAAGCACTGACTTTATTTCAGAATTAAATTGCCACTTTAGGAAGATTGGGAACAGAAAAGGAAAAGGGAAGGAAGGATACGGATTTCTCTATAAAACAGAAGACAGAATATTTCTGAGGTATTTCAGGCCCCTGATGTTCCTTGTCCTGGCTAGACATGCTGATAAAACTAATGTCACATTTGATAGCATGGATTGCCTGGAGGTGGGGGAGGTATTAAAGTACCTCTTTTGGACAGGAAGAAAGAATTTGATTGAGTTCTCAGAAGCTAGTTGCTTCTAGAAAAGAAATCTAACAAGGAACATAAGCAGGCACCAGGGACCAGAGGTGTCCAAGGTAGAGCTAGGTCGGTGAGTAAACCAGAGTTCAATGATCATTCTAGAATCAAGAAGAAAACAACCATCAAACAAAAGCAAGCCAGAAAACCCTACAAACATGAGCTTTAGTGTCTTTAAAAAGAAAAGTAAAATAATTGCAAAAATAAATACAATCCAAAAGGTACAAAATGTCTCCCCGTTAAATCCTTCTGTCATTCTTGAAAAGAAATGTCAGTGAATAATTTCTTGTGTTTGCAGAGATTAAAAAAAAAAAAAGCCCATTGCAGCCTTCTAGCAAGAGCAACAAGGCTAGATGCCAGCAAAGTGTCCATCAGTAGTGAATTAGTGAAATAAATTACAGCTCACCCATACAATAGGATGCTACTGCAAAGAAAGAATTCATTAGAGTGCTTTCACAGCAAGGTCTGCAAATATATCATTCAGTGAAGAATGCCGAGGTTTGTAAAACATGATTTGTCTCTCTGATATAGGGCACATTAGCCTCATTCAAAGGCAACTGGGCCAACACTACCGCCAGGGTGGGTCTCATTTGAAAATCCAAATAAAGAAGTCACAGACTTGGCATAGTGTACTGGAGAAGATCATGCCTACAAAATGATGTCATCATTGCATTGTTGTGAATCTTAAGTGTCAGATAAGCTGCTTTTGATGTTAACAATGTACCTCCCATTTAACTCACTAAATCCCGAAATACCTTGTTATGAATGCCATGCTTCACTGGTTTTTTTAAAATGTATGCATACATGTGTGTTTGTATGTGTGGGGTGCATGTGTGAGTGTAAATACATCTGTGTGCAGGCCAGAAGACAACTTCAGGCGTCATTCTTGGAACTCCCACCCACTTCCTTTGAGACAGGGTCTCACTGTTGTGGAGTTCACCAACCAGTTGGCCAGTTAGGCTGGCCAGCCAGTAAGTCCCTCTCCACCTCTCCACCACCACACCAGCATTGCGTATATGGATTCTGGAGGATTGAACTCAGGTCCTCATGCTTTCGAGGCAAGCATTTTACTGACGGGGCCATCACCCTGCTCGTTAATTTTAAACTTGATGTTTTGGGTCATATTTTAATGGCTCTGAAATCAGGATGTTTCTCAACATCTCTCTTGGCTTAGCTGCAGCTTGTGACTGAGCTCTCAATGTTGTATGTGTGCAACAAGACTTGTAGAAGAGGGGTCAGTGATTGAGATATTTGTGGAGAACTCTTTTTAAGAATGTATCATGGAGTTGGCCAGCAGTACTTACTGCTCTTGCTGAGGACCCAGTTTCCCAGTACCCATATCTGTCAGTTCACAACCATCTGTGACCAGTACCCTCTTCTTGTCTCTTTGGGTACCTGTATACATGTGGTGCACATAAACTCATGCAGGCATATGCATATACATACAAATAAAAATTTAAAAATAAATCTTTAAAAAATTTAAATGTTGTATTCCCAAGATGACAACTTATAGGAGGAAAGAGACCTTCTGACTCATGGTTTAAGAGAATTTTCCGTCCATCCATCCTGGTGGGGAAGGCACGGTGGAGGGTGGTGAGAGCATTTGGCTGGCATGAGCTTCTCACATCACACTGAACCAGGGGGTAAAGACAGAAGGCCAGAACTAGGGTTAGGTATAATCTTCCAAGGCCTGCCTCCAGTGGTGCACTTAACCAGCTCCATCCCGATCCCGAAGGGCTCCATAGCCCTCCCAAAGAGCTCACAAGTGGGCAACAAGCATTCAAAACGCGAGCCTGTGCGGACATTTCATGTTCAGTCCATAATAAGGGTCATACTGCTCATCTCAACCGTACCATCTTTCTTTGCTCGGCTAATGACCCCCACTGCATTTGCCCTTGGACGAATACTGGAGCCATATTAGAATAATTCCTTCCACCTGAAGCTTCCTTTGTCTCTAAGCCTTTTCAGTGGACACAACATTCTGCTGTCGGAGACATTAGCGTGGGTAGAGGTGTTCTGATATCTTGTCCAGCTGAGATGTCTATAGAGCTATACTTGATTTTCTCTTCTCTTTGACACCATTGTAAGACCTTTCTAGGATCTGCCAGTATGTTAGATATAATCCTCCCTCACTGGCTATTTGTATGTTTTATTACCAGTAAGGCTGAACATCTTTTTGCTATGGACTTTAGTCATCTGTAATCTTTTGGAATTGATCTTTTTTATGCCCTTTGCCAATATTTATATTTGAATGTACATCTCTTTTTACTCACTCATAAGAATTTTATATGAAATTCTTATGTATGAAGGATATTGGTCCCTTGAAACACATTGCATTTTTTTAACTGTACAAGGTGCTTCTCTTTGTCTAGAAGTTTCAAAATATAAGATACCCATGCAGTGTTTTATTTATGGCCTTATTTTTAATGGGAAACTTCAAAAGACTTCCCCATCTTTTCTTGTTTTTATTATTATTGTGTGTGTGAGTTTAGGCATATGCAGGCGCATGTGAGGAGGTCAGAGTACAACTTTTGGGAGTCAGTTTTCTCCTTCCAATGTAAGGTCAAGCTCATCAGGCTTGCTTGCACAGCAACCACTTTTACTTGCTAGACCATCTCTCTGGCCTTTCCCAATCCAGACTTTTCCTTAGATATCTGTATGCTTCAAGTTTTTACCTTCTTAATTTGTGACCTCTTCAAAATTCAATTTGATATAAATATGTGCAGTATGGGAGTTCTATGCCCCCTTCAAGATGGCCAGCAGTATATCTTGGCATTACTGATCTACTATCATCAGATTTTTATTAATTTGAATTCTGTTCCATTGGTCTGTCTTTATTTATATTAGAACCATGCTGACTTGGTTTCTGTAGCTTTGTATAATGTTTTAATATCTCTTAAAATAAGTTTCTTACACCAGCAAGCTAATATTATTCTATTAGGAAAATGTTTTCCATACACTCTAAATAGAGCTTTTGTTATTTTCTTTATATCAATTAATATATAAATTTATTAATTTATTTCTGTCCTTGTTTGTTTTCTATTGTAGTGATAAAATACCATGACCAAAAGTGATTTGGAGAGGAAAGAATTTATTTGAGCTTATAGCAGTCTATATCATTCAGGGATGTCAGGGTGGGAATTCAAGGCAGAGACATGAAGGATCATCTGCCAGAGGGGTGGTACCACCCACAGAGGCTGAATCCTCCCATATCAATCATTGTTGACTACTCAAGAGTGACCAGGCCCTGCTCTACAGAAAAAAAAAATTCCATCTATCCCTGAGCTTGCCCCAAGATCAGGCCACATAATTCCTCCAATCCCAGGCTCCCCTGGGAAGCTCCACTCCCAGAGAAACTCTATGTAAATCCTGTCTTCTGCTCAGTTCTCTGCTGCTTCTCACCCAAGCAGAGGCAGCCACCCTCCTGGGTTTTTCCCTCCCAATAAATCTGTGGTGGTTTGAATAGGTATGACCTCCACAGACTCATGTGTTTGAATGGTTGGCCCGTTGGGAGTGGCACTATTAGGAGGTGTGACCTTATTGAAAGAAGTGTGTCACTGTGGAGGTGGCTTTGAGGTTTTATATATTCCAGTTAGGCTTCATGGGACACAATTGTTTCTGCTGCTTGCTGATCAAGATGTAGCACTCTCAGCTCCTTCTCCCGCACCATGCCTGCCTGTACATCACCTGCCATGATGGTAATGGACTAAACCTCTAAAACTGTGAGCCAGCCCCAATTAAATGTTTGCCTTTGTAAGAATTCCCATGGTCAAGGTGTCTCTTCACAGCAATAGAAACCCCAACTAAGACAAAAGTCTCTTGTGTGAGGTTTGTTGTGTGGTGTGACTTAGTGGTATTCCTTGGCTCATGACTGCCAGGATACCTTTCCCATCAAGCCGTAACACTTAGAATCATTACAATCACTTGTTTTCTCTTCTCAGATGATTCTTGTTTGTGTCAAGTTGACAAAACAAACAAACAAACAAACAAACAAACAAAACAAAACAAAACTAAACTAAACATCACAATGTCTTTTGGTCAGTTATGTTTTCTTAGCTGTTTATTTTGTTTTCTATATTTCATCCTATATTCTCTGTTATACTAAAGTAATGATTAAAAAACAAGGTTTTATTTGCTTGAATTCCCTCTTTTTCACTTGCAAGCCCACACACCTTTTTTTTTTTTTTTGGTTTTGTTGTTGTTGTTGTTGTTTGGTTTTTGTTTTGGTTTTTCAAGGTAGGGCTCTATGTAGCCCTGGCTGTACTGGAACTCGATCTATAGACCTGACTGGTACTCCTTATGTTCTTTTTCACCTGGATAAATGAAGTAAATAGCTCCAGACTAAGACTGCCAACAGGCAAGGTGTGTAGAATTTGCCCTTCAGACTCACAACCCTCTGATGCGGCTAAGGAGGTAGAAGAACCCATAGCAGATACCTGTTGTTTTATTTCTAGGGGACCCAGAGACTCATTCCAATCACTCTGTAGTCTATTCTAACCTGAAGCTCTCTAGACAAGATATCAACAACCAGTTGGCAGTTTTTTTTAAACAATGTCATCCCAGCCACATGCTCACCACCTTCCACTGTGCCTCCCCACCACAATGCATTGAAAGTTCTCTGAAGCTAAGAGCCAGAAGAACTCTTCCCTTCTTTGAGTTGTTCCTGTTCGGTGTTCGGTTACAATGATGTAAAAACGACTGACACAGACCTTGATGTGGTTTCTCAGAAATGACAGACTCCAATTAGCCAAGTCAGGAAGACGGCTGGAGTGGGTCAGAGGGAGCTACCCGCTTCCAGAGGCCCTCCTATTCTCAGCTCTGCTCACAAAGTCCAGGATGTGGTACTTCCCAGTTTGCTCTGCCACTTCCTGTTCCAGTGTATGCTGGGAATTACAACCTGCAGGTAAATGGGACTCTCAAATTGCTGTACGGATGGGATGATAAAAAGCTGAACCCAGCTCATTAATAGTGTGGCTCCTCCACAGTTAGGAAATGACAATTTGTTCCTCTAAATTGCCAGGTCTGTACCTGAATTATGTATAGACACTGAAAGGAGATTCCAAGAGATTCCTTCCTGCTCGGGGACCATCTGCTCCTCTCCTGCGAAGGGTAAAACATGTTTCTTAATTCTCCTTTGTCTGAAGGCTTATCACATTGACTTACACTACACCGTTGCCAGTTTAGTATTAATATTTTGGTCTACTCTGGGGACATTTTAATGGGAAAGCAAGAGGACCTGTATAAGGGACTGCGTTGTGCTTGCTGTCCTAATCCAGGAGTGCTCCTTCGCTTCCCCCCCTTCTGTGTGTGTGTGTGTGTGTGTGTGTGTGTGTGTGTGTGTGTGTGTATGATGCATGTATGTATGTATTTTCAAGGTGAATGATGTAACTTAAAACCTACCCAAGACAGGAAATGCAAAATTTGCAGTTCTTTGGGGACTGTTACATCATCTCTGCATCCACTTAAGATATTTTACTTAAGTCATCAAAGACACTTCCAACTTTACACATATTAATTCAGTAGTCACAGGTTAGTATTGCATTAGGACTGAAGTAGGTATTAACAGATGGGCATACTATGGGTGACTACCTTAAGAGGCACTAATTGGGAAAGAAGGCAAACCCACCCACTTCAAAGTGACTCATACTAATTAATTATAAAGGTGCTTCATTACGAGGGATTAAATTATTGTATAGATTGTGTAGGTTTGTTTGTCCTAGTCGGCCATCAGTAACTTGTCTTTTTTAAAACAGGAGTCTTGAACAGAGCTTTCAGGTATGAAAAACTGTATAAAAGCTGGGATGGGGTAAGAGCACCGACAAAATATTTAGACAATGGAAGAGGGGGGGGGGCGAAAGTAAAACCTTAATTTTTTCCCTAGACTTAAAAAAAAAAAATCGTAGTTTCCTTGCCACAGCATGTGGGCAGCTTCATGCCTTGTTCTTCTAGCACTTGTTTTTTATAACTTTGTCTCTACTGGCTGCACGAGCCTGGGCATGTCCTGCATCTGAGTTCTATGCTGTAAAATAAGGCAGGGCTGCATGGGGCACAGGAAGTGGGTTGCACGACAGCGCTGAGCTCCAGTGTTTCCTCGGCAGGTATAGCCAAGGCTCGAGCTGTGATTTTCAGAGAGCCACATCTTGGGAGAAGAGAGTGGGCAATAAACATTTATTAATCTTTGTTAATAGATGCTGACACACAGAACCTGTTGCCTACATCTTGCTAACCTCAGAGCCAGAGGACCACAGTGGGAGCAGCACACTCACGTGCAAGCCCTCAGGTCGAAATGTCCTGGGGAAGAGTGGCCAGGTGGCAGGAATGAAAAGAATGGACACCATGAGTAAGAGAAGAAAAGATTAAGGCCACCAGTTTTAAAAACTGGAATCTTTGTGGGGGGCACCAGACAAAAACAGATGTTGTGATTTGTCTCTGTGGCTCCAGAGGGGCAGGACTGGGAATAAATCTGGGAACCCCAGGGAGCGGAATGTGACTCAGTGTAAAGCAGGCTTTTCTCAAAATGGAGGTGGTTTAGCTATGAGAGAGGAAGCCTGCTGAGCTGTTGCTGTTTTCATTTGTTAAGTCAGAGGCTGTGGAGACACAAATCAGGATTCCTATTTGGGGAAACAAACAGCTAGATGATCTCTAATGGTCCAACTCTAAGATTTATTTTTAAATCTTTGTGGTGTGTGTGTGTGTGTGTGTGTGTGTGTGTGTGTGTGTGTGGTGTGTGTGTGTGTGTGTATATGTGTGTGAGTATGCGTGTGCTCGTGGGTGTGTGCATGTCATGGTGCGAGTGTAGAGGACAGAGGACAACCTCAGGTGTCGTTCCTTGCTCTCCCCCCTGTTTGACCCTGGGTCTCATCTCCACTGTCTAGCCACCTCTCGAGCTTCCTGGGATTCTCCTGTCTCCATCTCCCATCTAGCACTAGGATTACAAGTGTGTGCTACCATGGCTACCCTTATGTGGGTTCTGGGGATCCAAACTCAAGTCTTGATGCTTACAAGGAGTCCTAGTTGAATATTTATCAACTTGACACAAGCTGATCTTCACCTGGGAAGAGGAGCCTCAGTTGAGAAAATGCCTCCATTAGATTAGTCTGTAGGCAAGTCCGAGTCTGTGGAACATTTTCTTGATTGATGATTGGTGTGGGAGGGTCCAGCCCACTGTGGGGAGTGCCACGCCTGGGTCAGGAAGCAGCGCTCCTCCATGGTCTCTGTTTCAGTTCTTGACTCCAGATTCCCGCCTTGAGTTCCTGCCCCGACTTCTTCCCTTCATGATGGACTGTGATCTGGACATGTAAGCCAAATAAACCCTCCTCCCCAAGTTGCTTTTGGTCATAATAAAAGTGATCAACATGGCTGATGATAGTGGCACAGACCTTTAATTCCAGCACTCGGGAGGCAGACACAGGCAGACCTCTGTGAGTTCTAGGCCAGCCTGGTCTACATAGTGATTTCTAGGTCAGTCAGGGCCGCATAATGAGACTCTGTCTCAAAAGAAAAGAGGAGATTAAACTGGAGATGAGTGGAGCAATATAAAGGGCGGGATGGAGCAAGAGAGTGATGGAGAGGTGAATATGAACAGCCTACGAGATATGGATGTATGAAAATGTCATAAGGAAACCCTCTATTTTACACATTCATTTACAAAAGATCAAACTGAAAAGTGGGATTTTTTTTCTGGGTTCCCTGCATGTAAGTGGTCTCATAAAGAACTGTAATAAAGGGACTAACAAGAGACATTCTCTTTGCAAATCTGTGTTATAATGTGAATAAATCTTTTGCCTCAATCATAGATGTCAGCAGCACACAGTTGTGACATGACCTTGTGGAATACGCATGTGCCACTGCCCAGGGTGGACATAGAGGAAAGCCAAGTAATTATTTGCTAAATTCACAAATTAGCTAAGACCCAACTTTCAGTCACCGGGTGGGAGACTATTTCTATAAACTCAGATATATTATTGCAGAAATATTAGTCACTTCCTTGGTTCGATGCAGGTTCTCTGGGGAATCCATGCAATTCAGTCTTGTCTGAAACAGGACCAGCAAGATAAGGTATCTCATCAGGGAGAAATTGAAAAGAAGAAGTGGAGGAGGAGGGACTGGTATTAGGAAGGACCATGTAATAAAGGTCACTGAGAGGAGATGGAAGAAAAAAAATCAATGAAGAGCTGCAAAAGACAGAAAAAAAAAATGTAATAGTTGAAGTTAATTTAAGGCAAGACAAATGGAGCTGCACTTGGGTTATGTGTATGAAGCTGAGTACAGTCCATTTTATTTTTATGCAATATCCTTAAAACTCCATGTCACGAAGCACTTAACATAAAACACTCAATAAGAGAATCAATTAAAGACTGGGAAAGATATAAAATGATTTTAATTTTTTTCACTTCGCATTTTTATACCAATTAATTTCGCAATGAGTTGCTGGACTGTTGATTTGCAGTTTTACTATTGACGTAGCTTTGTCCTTTGTATCACGACATGGAATCAAAGTCCCTGGAAATAATTATTTCACAGACTGCTTCATGATAGAATTTCTGCAAGACTATACATGTTCCCCACAACCAGATACCCTTCCTCCTCAGCCATCTCCTTTAGTTCTTGTAATTTTGTCCATACAGTGTATCTCATATCTTTGTCAGATCAGACTCACAATATCTCTTGCCTAAGCCAAAATTGAAGCATACAGATAATCTCAATCCCAGACTCTGTGTTACTGAGTGCCAAACCTTTGACCAAACAGCTCTATTTTCCTAGCTCTCTCTCTCTCTCTCTCTCTCTCTCTCTCTCTCTCTCTCTCTCTCTCTCTCTCTCGTGTGTGTGTGTGTGTGTGTGTGTGTGTGTGTGTGTGTGTTACATGTTCATAAGCATGTGTAGTCCCTCTCTGATTTGTTTGTTTGTTTGTTTGTTTATTTGAGATAAGGTCTAACTATGTATCCCTGGGTAGTCTGGAACTTGCTATGTAGAGCAGGCTTACCTCAAACTTACAGAGACCTGTCTGCCTTTGCCTCCTGAGTTTGCTGGGATTACCAAATGTGCACCACCATGCTAGGTTCCCGATCCACTTTATATTTTGAGGCAGGACCTCTCACTGAACCTGGAACTTGGTGACTGGCTAGACTTACTTGTCAGCAGGCTCTGAAGACATGCTTGGGTCTACCTCTCAAGTGCTGAGGTTACAGATACTGGCCGCCACACCTGGTCTTTTACATGAGTGCTTAGGATCCAGACTCAGGTCCTCATACTTGAGCAGCAAGAATTTTCCCAACAGAGCCATTTTTCTAGCTCTTCACTATTACATATCTAATAGACCTCTCAAACTATAATTTTCAAAACCAAATTAATCATTTGTGCTTGAGGCTTTTTGTTTGTTGATTTATTTTTGAGACGTGGTCTTACCATGTAGTTCAGGCTGGCTTTGAACTCACAATCTTCTTGCCTTAGCCTCTCAAGTTCTGGATTCTGAGCATGCACCACCGTCCCCGATCCGAAATATGTTCTTTGCAGCAATCTCAGCAAATGGCAGTTCTGTTCTTTGAGTTGTTCAAATTTCAAAACCTTGGGGTTGGGAGTCTTTTCATTCTTCCACACTGCCTGTCTCTTATCAAATTATGCAGGCACTGCCTTCAAGGTTCATCTACAGATCACCTTGTGTCATTTCAACTGTCCCCTAGGCCGAGCTATCAATGTGCTTCATCTGAGTATTGCAATACCTTCAGGGTATTGTCTCACTTGCCCTCTCTAGGGCAATCAGAATGGTCCCTCTAGGTTACACCATATGTCTCCTCAAAGCTTTTCAGTAGCCTTATATACACTCAAGACAAACACCACAGCCCTCACTATGGCCTATAAGACCCTTCACACAGTCCCTCTCAAACTTTACCCAATTTACCTCCTACTTTATCTTGTCTCACCTCATTCCAGACACACTGATCTCCATCCTTCTCGAAAAGAAAGATTGGCATGCCCTTGCCTTGGAGCCTTTAGAGACCTCTCAGGCTGAACCATCCTTGCCCAAAGAGAAGCTTGGCTGGTTCCTTCCTTCGGGGTCTTGTATAGTATGCATCACATCAAGGGGCTGTTGAAGATTTCCCTTAATATAATTCATTCCTTCACTCTTTCCCCATCCCACCTCCCACTCCCTATTTAACCTGCTCTACTCTCCACAGTCCTCTATGTATGCTCATCATTGCTTATCTGGTTCCTGGAGCTCCTCTCCCCACCCCAATGCGATTTCACTGAGTGCCACACAGGGATTTTTGTCACTTTATCCCCAAACTCTAGATCACCTGGCATATGAGAGACAGTCAAGAGATATTTGCTGAATGGATTAAATGATTATGTACATTTACTATGCCTGGGAATTCATGTTTATTTTAGGAAAGTCCTATGAAGGTTAGGAGGGGTAGTTGGGCTAAGTGGTCTACATAGACAACTCTAGGAGGTACCCTGGCAGGCCACATCAGAGGAGCAGACATCATGAGACCGCAAACCGGTTTGTAACACTACTGTTGTCGTCTCTTCTTGCTTCCACTCCTTCTTCCCTCTTTCCCATCACCATCATCCAGGGGCCTTTGTGATTTGATGAAGCACTTTCTAGCTCTAGGCATCTGCCATAAACAGCTGCAGGACTCTAGGGTGTGGGCCGCCTGGTATTTTTAGACAAAGAGAATGGTCAGCAATGGCTTCACCCAATGAGCTGGGACAGGAGAGGGTTGAACCACCTGTCCAGCTACTCCGGCATAACCTGTGCCTCCAAGCCGTGTTAATAGACTTGATTCCAATTGTCCTTGATATTGAAGACAGTGTCATGAGCTCATTGATGTAGAGGTTGAGTGTGGACTCTGGCAGATCCCAGTTTCAGTTTTGCCACTTGGTAGCTCTGGGACCTTGGGAAAGCCAGGTTTCCTCATTCACGGAAAGGGAGCTTGCTTCAAACAGCCGCTGTGAGGGTTAAATGAACTCTCCCCCATCAAACACATCTACACAGTGCTTGGCCCATAACAAGGACTCAACTAGCACCAGATGCTGTGGGTTATTGATTTCCACCCAAGTTGCATAATAAAGCCCATGCACCATGAGAGATTCTGGATGAGGGGAAACTCACTTAACTCCTCTTCTGCCCTCAAGGCTATGTGGGTCATTTGGGCTCCAGGATCCAGTGACGCTGTTGTGTCCTTGAAGTTGCTGAATGGCTGAAACCGGGAGAGTCATGAGACTGCATCGCAGGGATTAAAAGAGAGTAAATGTTTACCTGCATTTTATGTGCTTGCTCTACTAAAGAGGGCTGTTTTCATTGACTTGGCCCAAATTGATCAGTCATTTGCAAGAGGCCTCACCCATGTACTTCTTTCTATAAAGTTGGTTTACTTGTATTTTTTTTTAATTGCTTTGGTATTTGGGGATGTTTAGAAGATGCTCTGCTGTTATCATCAACCACACACTAACAGTCCTTGCTCACACACAGGTCTCTGGTCATCCACTGCTGCAGGCCTGCCATCCCTGAAGGCCGGGATCCTGGGTTAGCTTCTCTTTGGCCTGTTGGTGTAATCTTCACATATATCAAACTGGCCTGTTGGTGTAATCTTCACATATATCAAACTGGAACCTCTGTGAAATTAAAATACCCAAATTAGGCTAACAAGATGGCTCAGCAGGTTAAGAAGCTTGCAACCAAGCCTAAGGACTTGAGTTTAATCTCTGGGACCTGCATAGTAAGAGAGAAAGTTGTCATCCAACTTCCCCAACACACTGTGGCCCACATGTTATTCCCGAATACAAATCATCAATCAATCAATCAATCAATCAATCAATCAAAATACCCAGATACTAAGTACCCCTTCCTTTGACTGTCCTCCACAAAGCTCAGCTCCACAAGAGATTTTCATAAACATGGGTAGGTGACTGAATGTGTGAACATTTAGTGAGGCTGGATTCCTAACTCATCTCTGTCATGTTGTCTCAGAGCTTTGTGTGTGGCAAATGACCTCTCCCTCAATCCCTTAACATGTATTCCTTCACATTTTCAGAGCCATGGCTCTCTGATATTTATTTGTTTGTTTATTTATTTACTTATTTATGTGTGTTTGTGTGTGTGTGTGTGTGTGTGTGTGTGTGTGTGTGTGTGTGTGAGAGAGAGAGAGAGAGAGAGAGAGAGAGAGAGAACATGCATGTGTTATTCTGGGCCTGAGATGAGATTCAGACCTACTTAAAAGTGCCTGATAAATGGAAGGTCAAGGCCACAGTAAGGAATTGATTTATATGAGGTTCAGCATGAAAGAGAATGGAAGGCATTTGTTGGAGCTTATGAAAAAGGAGAGCCTAATGTCAATGGGACATACACATACACCAAATCCACAAGGTCTTGGACCTGAGACTGGTGAAGAGAACCTGGGAGAAGCTGCCATTTCCACAAGGGTTTAGAATATTTGTATTGATCACTGGGCACCTCTCACATAGTAAAAGACTCTGCTGGTATGGACATACTTTGCCAGTTCTAAGAGAAGCTCTGTTGTGCAAATAGCAGTGTTCTCATGAAGGCACTAGCCGAGAGAGAGAAATGTGCACTATGTCTCTAGCAGCTGGCCGCACATGAGCATCATGGTTCTCAGGCTGACACTAAGTGTGCCCAGGTGCCTGTCACAGTGAGAGTCTGCTTGGCTCTACTTTATAGATTCCAGGCTACACACAGCATGTGACACATTTGATTTTAATGGAGACAGTTGATTCTAAACCCACATTCTTCGTCACTTCTTGATACATCCAGGGCTGAATAAAACAGAACAGACTTTCCAGAAATAGGCCCAACCACATGTAAGTGTGGTCAGTACTAGAGAGAACCGATCTTAAACAGGTAGAGAAATAATTGGTAATGGGGTAAGTGTGGGGCCATCTTTAGGAAGGTCATTCTGAACCTGTTCCTCACATGGTATGCCAGGACAAACAGCATATGGGTCACCTGGATGTTGTCAAAGAAATGCTTTTATAGGGGCCACTGAGATGGCTCAGTGGGTAAAGCTTGATGTCCGGAGTTCAGTCCCCACAGCTCACGTGGTGGAAGGAGAGAATCAACTCCCTAAGTTGTCCTCTGACTTCTCCATGAATACTGTGGCATTGCTCTCCCACTGCATAAGTAAGTAAACAGGGAACTCAGGAAAACAATACATAGAGTAAGGAAGTGTGTGTGTGTGTGTGTGTGTGTGTGTGTGTGTGTGTGTATGTGTGTGTGTATTCTTTTATAGCACAGAGGTAGAGAAAGCCTTCTGAATGATTCAAAGTCAAAAAGTCAGAACTGAAGACTGATAAACTCAATTACATAAAAAGAGCAAAAAACAAATGATTTTAAAAAATGGAAGAAAATTAACTCAATAAAAGGACTAATTCTTGATTATCTAAACAGAAATAGAAGTTGATAAGATAAAGACCCAGGACTTAAAAGAAAATTAAGCAAAGGACATGAATTAGCCATAGAGAGGGAGAAAAAAAAACATAAATAATTAAAAAACAATTGGCCAGGAGTGGTGGTACATGCTTTTAATTCCAGTACTTGGGAGACAGAGGCAGGAGGATCTCTGTGAATTTGAGGCCAGCCTGGTCTATATATCAAGTTCCAGGACTAAACAGAGAGAGATCCTGCTTCAAAAAAACAGACAAATTAAATTAAATTTTTAAAAAGAAGCAATTGATATTAGCTGGGCATGGTGGCACACACCTTTAATCCCAGCACTTAGGAGGTAGAGGCAGGTGGATTGATGTGAGTTTGAGGGTAGCCTGGTTTACATAGTGAGTTCCAGGTCAGCCAGGGCTGTGCAGCCCTGTCTCAAAAAAATTACATTTATTTATGTGTGTGTGTGTGTGTGTGTGTGTGTGTGTGTGTGTGTGTGTGTTTTATATGTGCCACAACACATGTGAAAGTCAGAGGACAACTTCTGGAAATAAATTATCTCCTTCTACCACGTGGGACTCTGGGAATTGAACTCAGGTCATCAGGTTTGGCAATAAATACCCTTACCCACTGAGCCATCTTGCTGGCCTCTGATTTTTTTAAGAACATGATAAGATCTCACTCTAACTCCTAAGAGAAAGGCAATGAGACAGTGTGCTGATGATGCTGAGATACAGATATTTACGTATCTGATTGGCAACAATCCAAACATTTTATGGCAGATAGTGTTGGTGAGGCTGTGGGAAAGCAGGCGTTCCCTTACACACACTATTGGTGGGAGTTCCTAATGCCACCGCCCTGCTGATGATGCCTGTTAAAACACAAAAGCTGATTTCTAAGCAACAAGCCTGCTCCTGGGGACTCCCGCTGCAGATTCACCTGTGCATGTACGAAGATGACGGGTCCCCAAGTCATTACAGCATTGCTGTGTTGGCAGATGGGCAACCACTCAAGTGTCTATCACTTGAAGTCCGGGTGGACTGGAGTAAATGCACACAATAGAATATTATGGACTTGCAAAATGAGGGAGAATACAAGGGGATCTCCCTGGATATAGATTTGTTAGAATATACAGGGCAGGGCATACTGCCAAGTCAAAAAACGAGGTGTAGACCTGTATACAGTTTGTTCACTTTCTTAAAAACATTTAATTTATTTATTTTATTTGCATGTGTATGTGTGTTGCGAGATGGAGCATGTACTCGTCATAGCATGCGTGTGGAGTCAGAGGGCACCCTGTAGGAGTTGGTCCTCTTCTAACATGTGGGGTGTAGGAATCAAAGTCAAGTTGTTGGGTTTGGCAGCAGGCACCTTTACCTGCTGATTCAGCTTACAGGATCCTGGTGTGTTTCCTTTGAGTAAGAAAAAGACAAACTAAAAGTATACATTTGTGTTAGCATAAAGACAACTGGAAGGAAGTACAAAATAGTAAAAACCTTAGGGACCAGAGGTGCCACTGAGTGTTTTCTCCGAATGTTTTCTCCATTACAGCAATGCTGTAATGACTTGGGGACCCGTCATCTTTGTACACGTGCAGGTACCAGAGTTTCTGAGACCAGGTCTCTAACTGAACCTGGAGCTGGTGTTTTACCTAGCTGTCTGGCCAGCAATCCTCCTGAATCCTCCAACCCCAACCCTGGGGCTACAGGCACACGCTGCCACACCAGCCTTTTTTCGTGTCATTCCTGTTGTTAAATGCTGGGATCTGAACTTGTGTCCCCATGCTCCTGCAGCAAGCGGTTTACCTGCTGAGCCACGGCCCTAGCTCCATGTTCCTTGAAGGGAAAGAAGACGGAGAATAAGATGATAAAAAATGGAAGAGAAATCTTTCTCCCTTTAACCTTCTACAGTGTTTTGACTTTTGAGCCATGAGACTATATTAGCTAATAAAGACAACCTGTCTCAAACAACTTTTTATTATCTTTATATTTATTTATGTGTCAGTTACTCCTTTTCAATACCCTGTGTTGATTTTAGCTCTGGATAACAAGTCTGACCTAGTTTGGGTCTGTCTTCAAAATAATGTACGGATCCCAAAGTTACTGATTACATGAACAAAGTCAGTTGTATTTGGTCCAAGAGTGTGGTCAGCAGACACTAAGCGGGATAATTTCTCAAAGGCTGTAGGAAATGTGAGACTTATTAAGGCAAAGAATGACAATAATTCAATTTAAAATAACAAGTGGCTTGCCATGAGAGAAACAGAGCTTGAAGAACATTCTATAGAGGGGAGATTCAGGTCAAAGCCGCCGCGAGGCTCTACCGACCCACTGGTGGCATTCGGTGGCATCAGGCATGCCCGAACACATTCGACGGTCAATGGAAAGAGGAATAAGACCTGAGATCATGGACAGGAATAAGGCAGGTGGATCACACTTTTAGCCTCCATCACTTTGAAAGACAAAGTGAATTAAAATTAAGGGAAAAAAAAAACAAGGTGGACAAAGAGTCAGTGACTCAAATCAATATTAAATAGGAAAGAAAATGAAGAAGAAGGAGGAGGAGGAGGAGGAGGAGAAGGAGGAGGAGGAGAAGAAGAAGAAGAAGAAGAAGAAGAAGAAGAAGAAGAAGAAGAAGAAGAAGAAGCAGCAGCTTTTGAGTGTCTACTTTGCCACTGTTAAACTCTCCAAATGTCCCTGTCAGGTGGGTTTCATTGTGCAGTTTAATGACAAGGAAACAGGCTCACATGGATTAACTGAGTCCAGCTCAGGAAGTAGTCGTTAAGCTATGGTCTCTCTGATATCACTACACCCTCCTTTCGTAGTATTGCCTGCAAGTTTGCACTTCAGCAATAGGCTGTACAGAAGCTGTCACCCTTCTGCACAAAGCCGTGGATCTCCTGATGTCCCTAGCTGCGGCTTTCACTAACTGACAAAGCCTGAAGCCTCCTGAGACCTGCTCTTGGATTGGCCCCGCCCCCGGTGCTGCAGACAGTCTGCCATTGCCTTTCTCCCTGACCTGCCCTGGACCCCACATAGTTCGAGTCACAGCTTTAAAACAATTAAAAAAAATATTTACTTAGGTGTATGGGCGTTTTGCCTACATGTATGCCTGTGCACCATGTGCATTCAGTGCCCCAGTCGGCCCATCAGAAGATTCCTGATACTCTGGACCTGGAGTTACAGAAGGTTGTGAACCACTGTGTGGGTGCAGGGAACTGAACTCCCATCTCATACAAAAACAGCCAGTGCTTTTAACCGCTGAGCCATCTCTTCAGCCCCTTAGAGCTGTAGCTTTTATGGAGGCCTCTCGAAAGGATGACCACATTGCCTTAAACTTTTTTATGGTTTTGAAGCTTTTCCACTAAAGGAAAGTGTTCCTGGGGGTTAGTTCCCCTGTCCAATGGTTCTGAGTCGTGTTTAATCTGTGATGTGCTTTCTTGCCTAGCATACTAGGAAGACTCCATCTCTCTGCTATTCACTAGTCTCCTACTTAACTGCTTGAGGAAACTCTAAAATGTGTTAGGCAGAAAACAAGGCCTTCTCTTTAATTTGAGAGACCTTATTTAGGAGGAGAGGGGTCCTGACTTTATCTCTCCTTTTGCTTTGAACTGTGGGTCTTGATACCAAGCCTTAGGGAGCTGTGTTGTATTTCTGGACCTGCCCCTCGACTTGTGTTTAGAAAAGCCAGCAGCCATTTTTGGCTCTGGAGGCTGATGGCTAATTGCTTTCAGGCCCAGTACCTCCCAACCCCCACCCTGCAGAGGCTGCACATCCTTCTCTTATTTGCAACCTACTCCTTGCTGACTGCCCAGCTCTCCTTTGATATGCTACACTATCCAGAACCAGTAAAACTCAAATATATTTAATCACTTAAATGCAAGTTTTGTCTCTAAGTGTCTGGCAGTGGCATAAACATACAGGTCTATACATGTATTAAACACTCAAATGTTGGCATTTACCCAAAAGCATATACCACCCACCACCATGAGATGGTTTTACCATTTTCCTCCAACTGCGTGTGTCACTTCATGACAGCCCAGGGACTTGTCTGTGAAGTCAGAAAACTTCCAATGCTGCACACAGTTTGACGAAGCCATAAAGGGACAGCCACAAGTCCTGACTCTTTACAGATAAATTTAATACATACATATGCATCATCCCCTGTGCCTGAGATTAGAGGCCTTTGGAAGAACACAACACTCATTGATATTCTTCTCCTCGCTGGGAGCCGCGTTAAGCAGTTACTTTTTTATTGATGAGCCGTGAGCCCACAGGCCTGAGTTCCATCTACTGATGGTCACTCCTCTGGCCAGCATCTTCTGGGAGGCTGTGAAAACTATTTCCCATCTTGGAGTTGCTAAGAGGATCATAGAAGACGAAGCTTCTGGGCAGAGAAGCCACAGGCAGTTGCAGTCCCTGCCTGAACTCTGGGAAACAAACCACCCACTTTCCACACTGTTGCAATTTACTACAAGTCTTAGCAGGAGCAGGCCCTGTTTCAGCCTGGCACCTAAACGTCTGGGGTTTGGAAATTTATAATTGGTACTTGAAAGAGTCATAGCACTTCTTGGGGGAAAAAAAAAGGTTGAAAGTCTTTCTTGCCAACATTGTTACTCGCACATGCCAGGTAATTTATAACATAAGTCCTCACAGCTCTGTTGCCTGTGTGAGAGTGAGGACTCTTTCTGGGGAGGACATCTGTGCCTCTCTGAGATCTGATACTACCGCCAGCTTCTTAGGGCTCTTAATTCCCTCCACTCGGGAAAATGAGGCATGCGTGGAGATTCAGGTGGGAATGCTCTGCAGGTACAAGTGAATTCTCCCAGCCATGACCTCACATTCCTGCTTGCATGCGAATGTCTCCTAAGATTTAAACACATCGAGTGAGAAGCCAGAATCAAATGGTCTACCTTCTTCTTCAAGGCTTAGAAGCTGATGGAACAGCTCTAAGCTAGCTGAGGCAAATGACCGTGCTTAAGTGGATGCACGGATCTCTATATTTTTAAGTCCCAAGCCTTTCATTTTAAATAGATGCTAAATAGACTTAAAAAAATAAAAGAAGTACAAAGCATGTCTGTAAAATTTTTTGGAAGAACCAGAAGTAATAAGAAGAGGGAGAATTCGCAATCACCACCCTTCCATCCAAAATCAAGCCAAGAACATTTGGGTGGAATTTCTTCCAGGCTCTTTTTTTTTTTTTTTTTTTTTTAAGCTCTGCCTTTTAAGATTTTGCTCTTTTAAAAAATTTATTCCTTTGCCAGTATTTGCCACACCAAATACAAAGTGGATGTTGTAAGGCAGCTCAGAAGGGTGTGTCAAAGGAAAAAAGCCCCATTCTCAATCACCTTCTAGGCTGTGTAGACAGCCTCGGGCTCCTTCTCTGCCAGAGCCATCCTGAGAGAAGGGGCAGAAACTCTTCACAGTCTAACGGGGAGCCCTTCTCCATCCTTTCTTTTCTTCTTCTGTATGTGTGAATGTGTGCACAGGCATGGAGGCCAGAGGCAGAGGCTGGGTGTGCTTCTTGATTCCTTCACATCTTCCTTTTGGAGGCGCAGTCTCTAGACTGGCTGGCTAGTGTGCTCCAGAGCCTTCCGGTGCTGGGACTACAGGTGTGTGCCACTGTCCCTGGCTTTTTATGTGGGTATTGGGGATCTAAACTCATCTTCTCATGTCTGCACCTCAGCAACTGAACCATCTACTCAGTCTGTGGCTGGTGATTTGACAAACAAGCTCCTCTCTTCCTGTGGGCCATGAACCATCTATGTGTTGGTATTTTTGGTCATTGTCTTGTGCTGCTGGGGACTGAGCCCAAGGTCTTGCAGATGCTGGGCAGGTCCCCTACTGCTGAGCTATAACTACAGCCCAAACATCACCCCTTGGAAGTGTTAGCTAATTTACATGCTGCCCTCTCAATTCAATCAGAAATTAGCAGTTTCCCCATGAGGAAAACAGGTATCCCTTAGTAGTGACATGCCTTGAAAAGAGGGCCAGAGCCTGAGCGGTGCACTGCCAGGATGTTTCTAGGGGTCAGCTCTGTTGCAGAAGAGCACCACTGAAACTTGACAAGATTAATAGCATGGTAAGGAAATCTAAACCCAGGCTGGAGGAATGCCACAAAAGTCGTTAGCACATGAACACACAAGCGCTCCCCCCTCCCCACCACGCCATCAGATCCCGGAAGAGTTCCCATTGATCAAAGCTGGATGAAAATGCCCGGGAATGTATGTTTGGGGGGTATGTACAGGAAAGGCTACATAATTCATGGAATCTAGTACAAAATGAAAATCTCCAAGCGTTCCTATGGAGGCATCAAACCATGGGTAGTCACATGTCTTCACGTGCCTGCTCTGGTTGTATGAATCTGCCTTGCATAGAGAGAACTCTCCTTTTTTTTTTTTAGAAATAAAGGAGTATAGTTGGACTGATGTTTGCAAGACCAAATAGAATAATCTTGAACCCTTTCTTGTAATAAACTGTTTAATTCAAAGACTAGGAATTAACTGAGCAAATTAAGAGAGAAAAAAAACTGATCTGTGGAGTAAGTGCATCTTCTCATTCTGCTCAGAATGGCACTGTCTTCCTATAAGTCATCTCATGTTTTATATAAAGAGACACTTATTCTGGGAGGCGAGGAGCAGGGCTCTTGTGGGTTTCACTTTGAACTCTGCCAAGGCACTTAGCACAGTGCTTGGCACTCACTCACGCTGGATGAATCAGTCCGGGAATTGCCAGAATGTTGGGTTTTGAGGAGGAAAGGATAAATGGAGACCTAATGCCTTTATTCCTAAAAGAAAGAAAGAAAAGAAAATGAAAAACCCCAAAGTTGGAAAAACCAGGAAGCGTTTTCCTCGGTGCCCAGGCGGAGCAGAAGGAGACACAATTGCACCACAGGCAGGCTTCGGTGGAGAGGAGTAAACAGGGGAGAGATTATACATAATTATAGACAATCATGTTTCAGGGGATAAACAGCAATCAAAAGCAAGGAGGTGCCGAAGCCTGGCCCCTTTCCAGCTCATCCCAGGAACCAACAGTGGAGAGGAAACTCTGGTAGGACGCCTGCCCCCAAAAGAAGTGTTTTCAGCCAGCTGGGGCTGGCCTCTTGAGCTGTTTTGATTTCACATTTCATACCCAGGAGCGGGGTGGGCAAGATGGAGGCCCTTTAGCTGTTCTTTAGTACTTTAGGTTTTTGATTTTTTTTTTTTTTGAGTACCCTAGGCCAGAAAAGAACAAAAAAACTACTCTCCAAAGGAACACTGAATCCAAAGCCAAATCATTTGAAATGCTTGGCTAGGACAGAGGAAAAGAGAAAATTCCTGAACTAAAATTTCTCCATTTGTTTAATATAGCGGGGAACATTAAAATGCATTATTTGAAAAGCAAACATATTCCGAGAGATCCAGTTTCTGAAAAACCCGAAACAAGAGACAAACATGATTTTGATAACTCAGAACCCCAAAACATATTTTGAAGAAACATTACTTTTCATTTGCCGATTTGGTGATCAATTTATTCTGAGTCCAAGTAGATCTCTGCTAAAGGCTATCGACAGAGACTCTGCTGTCTTCTGAGCTTAGGCAAACTGGCAGCATTAACACTTAATCGGATGCTGTCAAAACTGACTTGACAATCTGGAAAGCTAAAGCTTTGTCCCAGCACCAGATGGCTGTGGCACAGGCCTGGAAGGGAGCAGCTCTTATGGCCTGTTCAAAATCTGCTCTGCACACCCTGAGGCCCAGGAGTATCAGCAGGGTGATCTTTACCCCTGTGCTTAAATTAAATGTGTATTTCACACATAATTATAGGGTTCTGTGGGACTTCCAAGATGGTATCCACCTGAATTAATCATGCAAAGCTTCTATACAGGTAATTAACCTGGTAGAAATAGCCCAAGGCATCGAAATTACCAAAACTGCTTCAACTGGGACACTGAAGCAGACATTGAAACATCCTCAGTGGCCTAGCAAAGCCAGGCCTAGCAAAGCCAGGCCCAGAGACAGTCGTTTGTGTGTGCCTGGCAACTTGCTCGCCAAGCAGAGCTATAGGTTTCCCTCTCAGAGCCACTGACTGGGCATGGAGAGGGGAGCCAAGAAGGCGCAGGGTACAGAGCCAGGCGATTCCGCTTGAAGTGCTCAGAGGCTCACTCACAGACAAGCCCACTAGGTTTTCAAACAAGCAAGCTTGCCAATCAACCAGCAGGGCCGTGACAAAGCGGGCTCAGGGCCCCAGCTCCTGAGTTTGTGACTTCAGTGGAGATAAGAGAGCCACTTACTGTTTCCTTGGTCACCACATGTGAGTGGTGACTTCCAGCTGTGTACGCTGTGGACTTGAACGCAGGACAAACGTGGGAAATAAGGGTAACAGAAGCTCTCTAAGTCGCTAACTAAGAAGGTGCAGAATTTGAGGTCTGTTTGAAGACTGTCTTTCCAACAAGGTCCCTGCTGGTGCCGCTATGTTCCAGACACCTCATTTTGTACTTTGCTACTTTGGGCCCTTCATAGTCAAAGTATGCATTCCAGAGCTTGTTAGAAATCCTGCATCTCCGAGTCCACACCATGCTGAATCCTGAATCGGGCTATGTTTTTCCACTAAGACCTCCAAGTGACTGTCATCACAGGCATTTTGAGATGTGTTGACTTCACAGCAGCAGTCTGCAACCTTAAAAATACATTGGGACCTCCTGGAAGCTTTTACAACAGGCTGATACCTGGGTCCCAGCTCTAGAGAGTTCTGATTCTGCTGCTCTCAGTGTAGCCTGAGCATCTAGAGATTTAAAATCTGCCTAGGCGGTTCAGATATAGAGCCAAGGTGGAGAAGCCACAGCTTTCCACCACGTTAAATGTTTGTGGAGAACTTGCTGCCGTAAATATCTGGCCTCAGAGGAGAACCTTCCCTGCAGCAGGAACCCTGCTTGTTGCCTTTTGGGGTAGCCAGTGATGGTAAGCATTCATGGCCTTGATACCCCAGGCCAGGCGCAAGGAAAAGTGTCTTAGAATGTGAGTACTCTGGGCATGCACAAAAATTACTAAAGGTGGGGAGTGGGAGGAAGCAGACAACTGAAAGAAGAAAAAAAAAAAAACAGGTCTATAATTAGTATTCTCGGGAAGATATCGGAGGACACTGGAGAGAGAAAACAGGAAAAAAACCTGTTATGAAAAAAGGAGCAGTCTGAGAATAAAGAAGCATTCTCAGGGATGAAAACCAGCGTTAAAATAAGATGCTCACCAGAGCAGTAAATAGCAGCCTGGATATTACAGAAGGAATTAGTGAATTATGGAAGGTGCTTTCCAAATGCCCAACGAACTGAATTAAAGTCACCAATCATCCAGGGCACTTTATACAACAGTCTCAGGAGCCCTGAGCTGGCTGTGGATTCAGCAGCAGCAACAGGTAATGGTGGAATCCATTGCAGACAAGTGTCCACAGGTGATGCTGATGAGCTGCCAGATTGGGGAGTCAGACCATTATAGACCCATGTAAGGATTCTCCCGACTCCCACAAATGAGATGGGTATGTCAGAACAAGCAATAGGAGGTTCTTAGAAATAGCCATGATTTAGCTAAACACCACAGGGCTGGGAAGTGACTTGTGGGTACACTGGTCACCACAGGTGAGTGGTGACTTTGCAGCCGCTTATGCTGCAGCCTTGCATGCAGGACATATCTGTGGAATAGATTCTGTAACAGCAGCCCTGTGAGTCATAAATGAGAAGATGTAGACAATATGATCAATAAATAATTTGGGGGGGGGGCAGCGGCGTTGCTTGGTTGGTAGAGTGCTCACCTAGCCCTGGGTTCCATCCCTGGCACCTCATAAACCAGGCATGATAGCACATGCCTACAATCCCAGAACTCTGGAAGTTTATGCAGGAGGATCAGAAGTTCAAGGTCATCCTTGGCTACATAGGAAGTTTGAGGCCAGACAGGAGACACAGTCTCAGAAAAGAATAAAGTATATAATTTCATAGTTTTCAGAGCTTACTTATGCAACAGCCTTCAATGTCTCATCATTGAACATTTTGTCATTCTCCAAAGACCACTCAATTCCTGGAAGCATTCTGAATTCTCTTCCTCTCACCCTCACTCAAGACCTACACCCCATTAATCTGGACCTTTACTATAAATCAAACCACAGAATTTGACTTATTGTGACTGGCTTCTTTCATTTAAAAAAATGTTTTCAAGGTCCATCCATATTGTAGTATATGTCAATATATCCTTATTTGGAGCTGATTAATACCCCACTGTATAGACACTGTGTGTGTGTGTGTGTGTGTGTGTGTGTGTGTGTATTCAGGTATCTGTGTGTGTGCAGTTGTGCATGCAAATGTGTGTGGAGACCAGGCATCTTTCCTCAGGAGTCATTCACCATGTTTTCTTTCTTCCTTCCTTCCTTTCGTTTTTAAAGTATGTTGTGCATGCGTGTGTGCGTGCGTGTGTGTGTGTGTGTGTGTGTGTGTGTGTGTGTGTGTGTGTGATGGTGCATGCATGGGGTGCTCAGAGGGCAACTTTCAGGCCTTGTCTTCTTCCACCTTGGGTTCCAGGGATTGAACTCAGGTTGTTAGGCTTGTGCAGCAAGCACCTGTGCCCACTGAGCCGTCCTGTGGGACCTCACCATGGTGTGTGTTTGTGAGCTCTCACTTGGGTCATGTGGTATCTGTGTTTAGGTTTGTAGGGGACTGAAAAGCTGTTTCCAAAGGAGTCAAACCAGAGATATATGAGCATCTTAGCATTCCCATAGCCTTTGCAGAGTTTGTTACATCACACTGGTGAGTGTGAAATCATATCTGCTTGTGTGTGGGGGTGGGGGTGGGGGGGTGGTGCTGAGGTTTGAACCCAAGTTCTCTCGAATACAAGGTAGATCTCTGTTGTTGAGCTATTTCTCCAGTCCTCCTCACTGTGCTTCTGATTTACAATTCCTTGGTGTCTAATTTTGTTCAGCACTTTCGCATGCTTGGCCTTGTAGGTTACGGCGGGCCAATGTGGGGAAGTACAAAGGTGCCACACACCCTCCATCCTGTCCCAGACTATGTCCTGGAACCCTGGAGTGGAGAAAGCGCCACCTTCATTGTTGTTTTGGGGGACTGTCACTGGCCATGGCGTGACAGAAAATGACAAGAAAGAAGAGCAACATGCTCCATGTGTTAGTAAAGATGGAACATCCAAAATCCGGCTCCCCTTAGCACCCTGACAATGCTGTCTGCACACAACTCAAGGTAGGTGACCTACACTCATGTTTCTTTCCCCGAAGAGGTGCATGGTCTCAGTTGTTTCATTTTGGTCTATTACTCATCTTGACTTAATACCTGTGCATATGGTGCGAGGTCACAATGCCACTCGGTCAGTTCATGTGGCTATCTAGTTGTGCCAGCCCCATTTGCTGTGAAAATTATGCTTTCCCCCATTTCACTGAATTTCAATTGGCCATAAATGCAAGTGTCTGGAGTCTGTTCTGTTGCCTTGGTCTGTCACCCTGATCTATCCATCCTGGGTCAGGGCATAGGATTGTAGCTGGTTATTGGGAAGTATAACTCCTCTGACTTTATTTTCTTGTGAGAGGTGTTTAGAACTCTGGGTCTCTTGCATTTTCTATATAAATTTTAAAATCAGTCTGTCCATTTCTGGGGTGCAGGGGAAAGGCACTGAGATCTCTATAGAGCTTACATGGAATCTGCACATCAATGCCAGATACATTACCATCTTAACAATATTCTCCTGACCTTGGGATGATGCTGTCACTCCAAACAACTGTTTATAGAAGACCCCATGTCCTTCACAAATAGTTTATACTGTTCAGACTATAATTTCATACATAGTTTGTCAAATTCATCCCTAAAGTTTTATTATTTCTCATGTGATCATAAATGAAGTTGTTTTCTTAATTTTATAATCAGATTTTTATTAGTAGCATATAGAAATATAATTGGTTTTTAAATATTGGCCCTTAGTTAAATAGTATTTTTTGAGATTAGTCAGAATTTTATATCCATAAGATTATATCATTTTTTTAAAAAAGATAGCTCTATTTTTTTCTTTCTAATCTGGATATTTGTCATTTCTTTTTCTTTTTTTTTAATTTGTTTTCTATTTATTTATTTATTTATTTATTTTTGTCTAATTGCTCTACCTACAACCTCCGGCATAAATCCACAAGAGGAGACACCTTTGCTTCATCCCTAACTTTAGGGGAAAGCACTAAGCATGCTGATAGTTGTTGAGGGCTGTAGACACCATTCTCACAGGAGGAAGCGTCCTCTGATAAAGAGAAGAGTGACTCCCCAAAGACTCCCACGTCCCTGGAAATTGTGATTAAAATAAATGGTATTTTTTTGTTATCAGCTTGATACAGTATAAATTCTTATCCTAATAGTGAAATGTTTCACTGAGGCTTGCCCAGTAATTGAGTAAAACCAAAACTAATTATAAGCCACAATCATCCTAGGGTCCCCCCTGCTATATAGCCTCCCTGGTTCTGTGGGTTGCAGTCTGATTGTTCTTTGCTTTATATCTGGTATCCACTTATGAGGGAGTACTTACCATGTTTGTCCTTCTGGCTTTGGGTTACCTCACTCAGGATGATATTTTCTAGTTCCACCCATTTGCCTGCAAATTTCATGCTGTCATTGTTTTTCTCTGCTGAGTAGTACTCCATTGTGTATATGTACCACATTTTCTTAATCCATTCTTCAGTTGACGGGCATCTAGGTTGTTTCCAGGTTCTGGCTATTATGAGTAGTGCTGCTATGGACATAGTTGAGCATGTATCTTTGTGGTATGATTGAGCATTCCTTGGGTATATGCCCAAGAGTGGTATGGCTGGGTCTTGAGGTAGATCGATTCCCAATTTTCTGAGAAACCACCATACTGATTTCCACAGTGGTTGTACAAGTTTGCATTCCCACCAACAGTGGAGGAGTGTTCCCTTTGTATCCTCTCCAACATAGACTGTCATTAGTGTTTTTGATCTTAGCCATTCTAAAAATAAATACATAAACAAACAAACAAACAAACAAACAAATAAAATGGTATAGTGTAAAAGAATGATATTAGCAGGTACAATTAAGGTTGACTTTATGGCAAGATTGTCCTGGACTATTTAAGTGGCCCAGGGTAATCAGAAGCATCCCTGAAACGTGAAGAGATACAGCAGGTCCAAGAACGGTGCTGTGTTGCTAGCTTTGAAAGTAGAAGAGAGCCAGTGGTGCACGCCTTTAATCCCAGCACTCGGGAGGCAGAGGCACGTGGATCTCTGTGAGAGCGAGATCCAGGACAGGCACCAAAACTACACAGAGAAACCCTGTCTCGAGAAAGAGAGAGAGAGAGAGAGAAGAAGAAGAAGAAGGAGGAGGAGGAGGAGGAGGAGGAGGAGGAGAAAGGGGGGATTGTGACCTAAATAATGTGGGCAACATTCAGCCAGAAGCAACGAAGTAATTTCTACTTTAAACCTCCAAATAGAACACAGCCCTGATGATACTTTTTTTTTTTTGTCACAGAAGACCAGAAGTGGCAGACATCTATCTTTATTGTAACTTTACTGTTGTAAGACAATAAACTCATCTAAACCCCAGTTTCTTAAACTATAGGTTGTGGCCCCATGCATAGTTATGTAACTGAGTGCAGAAATGTGTGAAAAAAATTGGCAACAGCAAATGTTTTCTGAATGGACAACAACCAAAATTTAATCTGAAAATCAAATGTGTGGTGAATCCAGGGTGTTCCTGGCAGTACTCCTCCACACTGTATAACACAACTGTAGCATCGGTGATGAACACACGACATGTATGTACAACTCCACACTGTATAACACAACTGTAGCGTTGGCGACAAACACACGACATGTATGTACAACTCCTCCACACTGTGTAACACAACTGTAGCATCGGTGATGAACACATGACATGTATGTACAACTCCTCCACACTGCGTAACACAACTGTAGCATCGGTGATGAACACACGACATGTATGTACAACTCCACACTGTATAACACAACTGTAGCGTCGATGATGAACACATGACATGTATGTACAACTCCTCCACACTGTATAACACAACTGTAGCATCGGTGATGAACATGTGACATGTACACTTGGCCCTGTGAGTGCCTTCCCACCTTGCAGCGCCAAGGAAGGCTACATCTTGGCTCGTATTTGAAATGGTGCTGTGGTTTGCAGTGCTTTTACAGGCCATACAAAATTCTCTGTACATTGATTTTCGTGAAATTGGGGTTACTTTGGGATCCTAGGTAAACTTACAGAAAGTGAAAGTGTTAATGTTCTCATCGTGTGACAAAATTCCCAGAGAAACAACTTAGAAGAGGGAAGGTTTACTTTAGTGCATGTGGTCTCGGAGGTCTCTGTTCAAGGTTGGCCGGTCTCTTGCTTCAGACCTGAGGCCACTCGGAATATTACAGCTATAGAAGCATGTGGGAGGGGCTGTTTACCTCTCTCTGAGAGAGAGGTTGGGGAGGAGAGGAAGGAGGAAAAAAGAGGAGGAAGAAGAGAATGGAAGGAGAGGCAGAGGAAAGAAGAGAGGGAAAAATGAGAACTTAAGAGACAGTGAGCAAACGTGTGTGCCCGGGACAAAGCATGGTCCCCAGGAGCACATTCCTAGATTACTAGTGACTCACTTCCTCCAATGAGGCCCTACCTCCAAAAGTTCCCATCCCTTTCAATTAATGCCTCAAATTAGGAATGTCTGTGGTTCAATCCGTTGATCAGGGCAGAGCCTTCATCAGCCTTCATCTCTCAATGATTGGATACATGACTGGGGATCAACTCACCAACATATAAGCCCCTTTGAAGGACATTTCATGTACACACCATAGCAATGATTCTTAGAGCCAGGGTAGTCATCTTGCAGAACAAATAGAGATAGGCAACCCAGGCTAGCCAACCCCAAATCTGACATCATTTATATCTTGGTCTAACTGGGTCATAACCTCCTAGTCACTTAAGCCAATACACTCCTGATTTGTCATAACTTAGTTTGAGTTTGTATCATTTGCAATAGAAAGTGTTCTGACTAATGCAAGGATTCCCAGAAAAGGGTTGGTTAAACAAATTATAGTGAATCTAAGTAAATTATAGAAATTTAAAGTACATCTTTCAGGAAAAAAAAATCATTCAAGGATTGCAATGGTTTATAAATGTTATACGTGTGTGTGTGTGTGTGTGTGTGTGTGTGTGTGTGTGTGTGTGTGTAAGAAAAAGTATTTAAAAGTACACCAGAATGCTAGCAGTGATTCATATCTGATACATGGGACTTCCATGATGTTTTTTTTTTCTTTTATGTCTCTCTGAATGTGTTACCTAACACACATGTTCTTTTTTTTTTTTTAATTTGTTGCCCCCTCATAAATAGCTTTTGTTTTGTCCCACTCTCTCCTTAGTAAAATGTGGACACCTTAAAATCTTTCATTATTGCTGTCTGGTGAAGACGGTGTGGTAGTCTGAATGAGAATGACCCCCAGAAACTCCTTTGTTTGAACATTTGGTCCCCAGTCGGTGGAACTGTTTGGGAAGGATTGGGAAGTATGGCCTTGTTGGAAGAGGTGTGCCCTGGGGTTTCAAAAGACTTATGGCATTCCCAGTGCGTTCTCTGCCTCCTCCTCGCAGTTTGAGATGTGAGCTCCCAGCTGTTCCTGCCACCATGCCTCTGCTATGCCGTCATGGACTCTAACCCTCTAGAATGATATGCCAAATTAAACTCCCTCATTTATGAGTTGCATTGGCCATGATGTCTTGTCACAGCAATTGAGAAGTCACTAACACAGATGGTCTTAGTAGGGAAGATTTTAGGGAATCTGCCACCAACTGTTTTGCAGGAAAGGCCAGTAGGGGATCCCCTCAAGCTGGTGTCCCTTGAAAACACATACCCTAGGACTTGAATTGAATTCAAGTCACTGAATTCAAGTATTGCTGGGGCTCGTGGTGGTTAGTATTGAAAGTTTCTAGAATCACCTAGGAGACAAATCCTGAGCATGTCTTTGTGTGAGAATCTATATTCGTCTAGTTGAGATGAGAAAACTTACCTTAAATGTGAAAAGCGACATCAATAGGCTGGGGTCCCAGGCTGGATAAAAAAGGAGGATGCAAGATGAGCAGTTGTATTTCTCTCTCTCTACATCTCTCTTGATTGTGAATGCAATGTGACCAGCTGCCTCATGGTCCTGCAGTCACACCTTCCCTACCACAATGGACTATGTATTCCAAACTGTGAGCCAAAGTAAGTCCTTCCTACCTTAAGTTGCTTTTGTCTACCTACAACCTCCGGCATAAATCCACAAGAGGAGACACCTTTGCTTCATTCCTAACTTTAGGGGAAAGCACTAAGCATGCTGATAGTTGTTGGGGGCTGTAGACACCATTTTCACAGGAGGAAGCTTCCCCTGACAAAGAGAAGAGTGAGTCCCCAAAGACTCCCACATCTATTTTCCCCCAGAAATGAGAAAAGTAACTAATTTAAGGATTGACCACAAAAGTATTAGATCTTAATTCCTGTTTTGAGCAGTAACTAACAGTGAACTGGACCTTCCAGTAGAATTAAGTCCTCCCTCTCCTGAGGTCAACTACAGATAGATGCTGTGCACCCTCTGTAAATGTCCCAATGTGTGCAGATTGACATTTTAGTACATTTTTCTCAATGACATGAAAAGAAGCTCCCATTGTTGTGATAAAACCTTGACCAAAAGCACCTTGAGAAGGAAAGGACTCGTTTCTCTTACAGTTCCACATCAAGGTCCATCATTGAAAGAAACCAGGACATAAACTCAAAGCTGGAACCTGGGGACAGGAACTGAAGAAGAGGCCATAGAAGAACACTGCTTACTGGCTTGCTCTCCATGGCTTGCTCAGCCTTCTTTCTTATCCACCTGAGGACCACCAGCCCAGGGCTGGCACTACCTACAGTGAGCTGGGCCCTCCCACACCAATCATTCAATGAAGAAAACGCACCACAGGCCCATCTTGTGGGGGCCTTTTTCTCCATCGAGAGTCTCTCTTCCTAAATGACTCTGGGTTGTGTCAAGTTGACAAAACTCTAGCAAGCAGAGAGGAAGAAAAATTAAAGTCATGGAGCTGAGACGAAGCACTATATGACGCCACTCCAATTTGGGATTGTATGGTCATTTGTTAGGGCTGCCACCGTGTAGCACCACAGGGAAGGTGGCTTAAATGACAAGAGTCCTTTCTCGCAATCTGGAGGCGCTGGGGCGGAGGCAGGAGTGGTTTCTTTTCTCGCCAGCCCCAGATTTATTAACTCTAACTGACACATATTCGCACTTTCCCGGCACTGTTAATGGTACACAGCATATACGCTGTGATATGATGAAGCCAAGGTCATTAACGTGCCTCCCATCTCACATGCTCACTTTTTACAATGAGCATCGATACGGTTTGAATACGCAATATCCCACACAGGCTCACGTGTTTGAACAGTTAGTCACCACTGGTGGCGTTATTTGGGAGGCTATGGAACCTTTAGGAGGTAGAGCCTTGTTGGAGGAAGTATGTCACAGAGGGCGGGCTTTGAGGCTTTATAGCCTGGACCCACTTCCTGTTCCTGCTTTGTTTTCTGAGTGCAGGGGCAATGTGATCAACCAGCTTCCTGGTTCTACCGCTATGCCCTCCCTTGTTTGTTCCCACGTCTTCCCTACCAGGATGGACTCCATCCCTCTGGATCTGTAAAGTCAAGTAGCCTTTCTCCCTTAAGTTGTTCTTGTCAGAGTGTTTTATCACAGCAACAATAATGGAGCGAGGACAAGAATGGTATCTACTTTATAAAAAGAGTTTCCAAGAACATAGTCCATCACTATCAACTTCAGTGACAGTGACATATGATATACCCCAGGATTTATTTGTCTTAATCTAATCTAGTGAACCCCTGAATCTCAATCTCAATCATCCCACCCCAGGATTCCTATAACCACCACTCTACTTCTTGCTTCTATGAGTTTAGCTTTTCTAACTTCTAGATATAAGCACGATCCTGCAATAACTGTCTGTCCCTGGCTTATTTCTGCTAACATAAAGTCCTCTAGGTTCACCCACATTGTTCTTGGTGGACAGGATTTCTTTATCAAACACAATAGAATCTTACTATCTATATATTATGTACTAATCTTACTATCTATATACTATGAGCCTGACGTATATATACTATGAATATACTATGTATATATACCTCAGGCTCATTTATCCATCCATCTATTAATAGCCGCTTCAGGTGTTCCTATGACTTGGTCATTATGTCTAGTGATTCAGTGACCATGAGAATGCCACTCACTTTTAAGCATATTGATCTAATTTCCTTGGATAAATATCCAGTGGTGGATTTGATGGAGCATATGGTAGTTCTATTTAGAAATATATCTTTGAGACAGTGTCTCATATATGCTAGCCTGGCCTTGAACCCAATATATACTGGAGGGATGACCCTGAACTTCTGATTCTCCTGTCTCTATCTCCCAAATGCTGGGATTATAGTTTGTGTAGTGCTGGGAATTGAATCCATGGCTTCATACATGCTAAGAAACTGAACTATATCTCCAGTGCCCTACCCTCTAATTTTAAGTTTTTTTTAAAAAATATTTATTTATTCTTATTTTATGTATATTGATATTTTGCCTGTGTGAGGGTGTCAGATCTTGGAGTTACAGACAGTTGTGAGCTGCCATGTGGGTGCTGGGGATTGAACCTGGGTCCTCTGGAAGAGCAGTCAGTGCTCTTAACCGCTGAGCCATCTCTCCAGCCCCAATTTTAAGTTTTTTAAAGGAACCTCTGTATTATTTCCTACAGCAACTGTACAAATTTGCATTCTTAATAGTGTGCAGGAGTACCCTACGCTACACCCTCAACACTTGCAATTCATTTGCAATTCATTTATTTATTTTGAGGTAGGTTCTCTCACAGTGAAGCCCAGGCTAGGTTCAAATTCATGATCCTTCTGCCTTAGTCTCCCCAGTACTGGGATTAGAATTGTGTGCCACCAGTACACTCCACCTTTCATTTGTCTTTTTGATACCAACTGGTCTAACACATGTGAGGTGAAAACTCATTGTGGATCTAATTTATATTCTACGGATGATTGGTGACATTGAATGTTTTTTTAAACATTCCCATTATGATTGTGGTGATTTGAATAAAATGGCCCCAAAGACTCATAGGAGGTGGTACTATTAGAAGGTGTTGTAGAGAAAAGTTTCTCTGTGTCCCACCCGGCCCTATGGTCAGGAGGAATCTCTCCCACCCTCGGTCCCACACTGTATGTCCTATGGAAGGCTTCTTAAGTTAACCCATTTCTATTAACCTATGTATCATCACGTGTTCCGTGGCTTTAGCTGCATCCCATTACATGTTGCTCCTTGGATTGTGGTTTGGCATCTCCTCTTACTCTCCTTTCTCCTTTCACTGTCTCTCTTGGATTTTCTTGCCTGGCTCCATCCTACCCTACCATAGGCCAATGCAGCTTTATTTATCAGCCAATCAGAGTAACACATATTCACAGTATACAGAAAGACATCCCACAGCAAGGTGTGGCCCTGTTGGAGGAAGTGTGTCACTGGGGATGTGTTACTTTGAGGTTTCAGACTCTCAAGCCAGGCCCAGTGGTGCCCTCTCCTTCAGCTGCTTGCTGATTCAGACGGAGAACTCTCAGCAACCTCTCCAGCACCATGTCTGCCTGAGTGCTGCCGTGTTTCCCACCGTGATGACAGCAGACCAAACCTCTGAACTGTAAGCCAGCCCCAGTTAAATG